>JBBPMW010000183.1:0-25685 GCA_038090535.1 Tylopilus alboater | reverse complement strand
GATCTTCATTATTCTTGGTCTCGTTCTCTCGATCGACTTTGCGCACTCCTGGTCAGACGCTTGCCTGGAAAACTGGGAGAAATCCGAGTCGACCCTTTGGCAATGGATCCTCATTGGCTCTACCACTTTGATGTATATCACAATCACCACCCTCACTGGCATTCTCTACAGATACTTTGCCGGTTCTGGATGCACGATGAATTGCTTCTTCATATCGTTCAATCTTGCTCTCTGTATCATTAGCACTAAGAAGTTCTGAAGTTTCAAAGATTGAGCTTTGCTTGTTACACCGATTGTCTGCCTATCCAGATTTCCCGAAACCATTCAGGAGACTTTCAGTATCGACCATACGTGCGTCTGGCACGGGTTCATGGAGTTCGGTATAGTCGGTTTCTCACACCTCGTCCCGATGAACACCACTTGTCCAGGTTCCTGCAGCGTGATTCTGGAATCATCTGTGATATGTGTTGGCTGCATACGAAGGGGAACGGTTCAAACATTCAACCTTGCACTGTACTTGAAATCGACGACGGATGTTTATTGCCTTTATGGTTTCAAGGGCGATGCACAGAATGTCGTTTTCGTTTACAAGATATCGTTGCCTTCTCGCTTGCCCTTTTCACTCCGGTACCGTCGCCGAACGCAAAACACCATCATGAATCTTGAACGTAGACCGTGTTCTTGATCACTAGGTTTGATTCGAGTAAGAAAGGCGAGTGGGGAATCGTGAAGCCTCACCGTTGATCGTGATTTGAAGATCTCAGCCGCATGTATCGAGAATCCTGCTTCGGCGTTGGTGGCGTCCTCGTGTCTAGCTAGCCAGATGGTGCAGTGCGTAAGAAAAGTAAACGAGGGGCCCAGAGCTGATTTCCTAACAGTAGATGAGAACGCAGACATGGGATTGTTAGGAGGAGAAGCGGACGTATTGTTGACGACCTCCAAGGAGCCAGACAAGGCTGGGGAGACCAGGTAGCGCGAAGCGCTACCTGGTGTGTAGTTAGTGTGTGAAGGAGAGGCCAATCGGGCTGTCAATCCCATTTGCTTGCGCTCGTCGGTCATCCCTCTCCGAGGATTAGGACCGCATTACGACACGCGCAGGGATGGGTAGAGAGAACGAGAAGCAGCGGTTTAGAGCCTGCGAAAGCTCTCGTCAGGGGGCTTAACCGCCATCCCAACCGTTCATCCTTCCAATTACCGCGTAGGAACTCCCAGCTATAGCAGACGGGGGAGTTGGCAGGGCAGTGACCACAGAGGCGTATGCGTGCAGCGACCCAACGCGAGGCTGGTGGCTTAAATATCGGTGAAGGAGGGTCGGGGGTGGCGAGTCTTGCCACCCAGCGATAAGCCGTCAGTGACCGATAACGGTGTGACCTCACCAACCAGCCGGGCTATCCTGACCGTTTCCAGTCGAGACGGCGCTTCTTCGTTTCCATGCGGCACCACGCGGAGATCTGGCGTCCGCGTGGATGCAGTCCTTCGCCATGCATCGGGCATTTGATAAGCGACACCAGCATGCAATGGGTATAGACGCTCATGAGAGACGTCAAATAATACGATCACGTCATACTGCGAAGATGCTGCATGAAAGTAGTCATGATTGGGTGTTCGTGGGATGATACAGCACTGAGAGAGGGCGCCAGAAGGGAAGTGACCGAATCGATCATGACCAGGCGAACTCTAGGACAACACAATACGTTGGCCTGACGTCCTTGAACCATCAGCATCAAGGGCCAAGCGAACATACATACAGTCAGTGGGGATTCGAGGTCCCCAGGAAGAGCACGCGCAGTCTTGATATCAAGCACGAGAGAGACTTGTATTGGTTCGAGCGCTGTCGAGGAGCTCTGCAGGTACTAACTCTGATTGGGCGAACGAGAGTAGCGGTTGTCGCCTCTCTATCCAACTGTTGGGCCATCTGGCGGGTCCGCTCGACACGAAAATCTCCTGTGGTATCCATCCACAGAACAGGCGCTTCCCTGTACGCCGCTAGCAACCGCAGGGCGATCTGTGAGACCAGCAACTAATATCATGGTTGGCAATGATGGTAATGGATTTGCGTACTCAGTACCGTCTTTCCCGATCCTCTATCCCCTGAGATTTCAAAGACGCGACCACCGCCGAAACCATTGACCAAACCGTCGAGTTCATCCACGCCGCAGGTAACGTCTGTGTCATAGTCATGTCGTCATTGGAGTTCTTCTGTATGCAACGCGTCCCCTTGAATACCATGCGCGGACGCGCTCTCGACAACCAGTCTGATGCATGTTTTGAGATCCATGAGGCTAACCACGCCAGGCGGCAGTCTTTGGAGAATGTCGATTGGAGTCCCAGAGAATAAGATATCAGCGTCTGTTCTGATTCCGCGGGCCTCGGGGGCGCCGACGAGCCTGAGATCGCATGGGGTGGGATGTGGATTGGGCGTCTGGATACGGCGGTGCACCTTACGTAACACCCAAGGCACAGCCCGGCAGCCCCGCAAAATTAGCTATGCGCACACGCCTTCGAAGCACCGCCGGAACCGAGTGCGGGTGGCCGAATGCAGGTGCAGGCGCATACTGCTGTGGTGGCTGGATGCTTGTGGTGCGGGCTCCGACTGGGCGCGACAGCTAGCCGTTGAGCGTACCCCACAGGCTGAAGGCCCTGCATAACAGAGACAGCGCTCGCTGCCTTCGTTGCAGCTGCACATTTTGCACTGACGCAGATGCCGTGTGCGCACCATGGCGGCTACCGGCCCGCGTTGTGGCAGCTGCCGGATCACGCCCAAATTCGGCAGCCTGGACAGTTCAAGCGCAGCAAGCCTTTTGCCCTAACCCTACCACAAGCCCACTCAGCTGCCTGCCTTCACGCCTGTCGTCTGCTCCCAATGCCCGAGTAAGTCCCCAGCCTGCTTTAGAAAGACCTCAGGTGTGCTCAGCCTGTCCCCCTGTGAAGCAACTTTGTGCCAATGCCTGGTTTTGAATGCGATACCCTGCCGCCTTCAGATGCAGTTGCATCCGTGCTGTTTAGGGGTGTTAGCCTTCCTGAGCTTCTGTGGCTCTATAGTGTTGACCGGCCTGATGATGAGGAGAAAGTGCCCGAGGAACTGATGCCTGTGGAAGAGGCCGAACGGCTCGTTTTCTGCAACACGATTGCAGCCCAGCTGGAAAATGCCGTGGATTCAGGCAGCTCTGCTGAGGAAGATGGCCCCGGGGAGGGTATCGATGACCCTGTTCTTGTGCAGCTCAAAACTGAGGTGCTGGCGCTTGAATGCAGTGCTCGATGGAGGCAGACAGAGCCAGGGCAGGCACCACCACCCCAGCTGTCCACCATCCACATAGAACCAAGTCCTCCAAAAAAAAGGTCAGCTGTTTTGTGTTGATGCCTTTGGCCTGCACCTGAGCACCTCCAGCAGGCCTAGGCATGCAGATCAGATTCAGGCTGCCGGTGAGCCCGTTGCCCCAGATGCCCAAATGACCCAAAAAAAGGCAAGGTCCAGGAACCAGCCTGGGCGTAGGCGCACCCGAAGGCACCAAAGGACTGCTGTTGAGGGTGTTGGTGATGTTTCAACACAACATATTTCTGATACC
This sequence comes from Tylopilus alboater, assembly GCA_038090535.1. NCBI lineage: Eukaryota > Fungi > Basidiomycota > Agaricomycetes > Boletales > Boletaceae > Tylopilus > Tylopilus alboater. The sequence goes on along the minus strand of JBBPMW010000183.1, from coordinate 22,119 downwards.
GATGGTGCCACCTCCACCCGAACTCCCACCCCTTTCCTCTCTGAAGCCGAAGGCCCTTCAGGTCTTGATGGGATTGCCGGTGCTGCCAGTGTTACTACTGATGCAGGTGGCTCTCTTCAGGTTCCAAAGCCTCAAAACCAAACTGGTGGACCTTCTGCACGCCGGCGGTCTGCAAAGCGGCTCAAGTGCTCCCCAAAGCGACTTCGGCGGATAATGAATCGCATTTTGGAAAAACAGAGGGCATTGGTGGCTGATGTAGATGTTCGCTCTGCTGCAGTTGCATCAACTGGCTGGACAGGGCTTACAATGTCAGCACCCTCTGAGCGAAAGTGGATGCTTGGCCTCCTTGAGGGTGGGGGAGTTTGGGACAAGCTGCGGAGTTTCCAAAAAATTCCCTATATTCCGTAAGTAGCTCTTTCATCACACAGCCAGCTGATGGATAGATGGCCAGCAGGTGCCAGCCAGTTTTTGTCTTTGATACAGCAAACCACCTGCTGGTTGTGCGGGCCTATGAAGCAAGCTGGGCTATTCAACGAATGCCTCAGCTGCACAGCCTTCTTAAAAGCCTAGTTGCAAACCATCCAGAGAAAAAACCTCAGATGTGGAGGGGGCTCTCACATAACCCCAGAGGAGACCATGTGCCTTTCCTGTTGGGTTGGCATCGCCAATACACCAGTGTAAGTTCATTCAGTGGGTCTTTTACCACTAGCTGACTTATATGGATCTCAGTGGCCAACACTAACACAGCAGCATCTTTTAAACAAGACATTAGCTGATGAGTTCATCAACTCATTGCTAATTCAGCAACTGACGTGGGTAGCTGTATCCCTTCTGATTGGATGTGCTTACAGTGCCCCGCAGGAAATTTGTATGTGACACCCTAGAGATGTATTTTCCTGAGTGTGCTGCTCGCTTTAGGCATGCAGTGCAGTTTTGGAAAAAGCTAGGTGTGCATGCTGCTTTTGGTCTGTTTTTCAATTTTTGCCCCAATATACCCCTGCCTGGGGGTAGGGTGCATACACTGCCCCATGCAGATAGAAAGAATATAGCAGGGGGCATATGTGCTCTAATGACCTACCACAGGTTAGGAAAAGGTCAAGCTCTCACTTTCTTGGTTTGCTTTGATCTAATGTGGTTAATTAATTAGAGACATTTAGATCAGAAACTCGTGGATGGTTGGTTATCTGGGAGCTTGGCATCATTGTTGAGCTCCCTGTGGGTGTACTACTGCTATACCCATCTGCCTTATTTTATCATTTTAACATAGACATTTCAGGTATTTTTTTTTAATTGCACAGCATGGCCACTGCACTTATTTATATTAGATCTGGATGTTGTTGCAAGTGATGTCTGCCCAGATTTGACCAAAAGGGGGCAGTATCCAAAATGGAGTAGTGATGCTGAGGGAAGAGGAAGCCTTGTTTGGTTTAACCAAGCAAGTATGATTCAATCAGCTGAAATTGGTTATCCTAGCATTGCTGCAGCACAAAAGGCAGGGGCAAAAGCAACTACTGACTTTCAATCTGATGCAGATAGATACTTTGCCCCAGCAACATTTCTATCCCCCCTTTTGTTCAATTAGAAGCCACAACCTTTACTGTGGACTACAAAAGCAGGCTATCTTCTTTGATAGCCACCACCATTCCCCTTGTTTTCCTATATATGTCAAGTACATTTCTCACTGGCAATCAAAGATTAAGCTGCGTATTGTTAATCTGTAAACCTTCCTGAAACATCACACACCAAGCAGCTATGTAGTAGATGTCCCTAAGAATTTAAATAATTTAAAAGGCAGTGAGTGGGCTCACCAAATAGGCAAATCAAAGTCAAGCCATCAAATGAAGTTGCCAGCACTGTTGGCTCTGCAAATTATTGGAATCTAAGAAAGGCGATCATGGCAGTGTTGGTTGGGTTCACTTTTGGGTATAGGTCAGCACTTACCTTGGTCTTCTCGATCAGGACGTTCAAAGCACTGATGCCTCCCCAGTCTTCCAGATTGTTGATGTTCATGCTGCTCTAGGGACTAGTCAGCACATACCGGACCACCGTGCTGATGGGTGTCATGCAGAGGTGTTTACCACCGGGCTCAACCTATGACTTGAATTTGCTGAATTCAAGATTGCCAGTATACTAGTAGCAGGGACTGACACCCGCTGGTTTGAACGTTGTAACGAACCCAAAGCACTCCCAGATGCGTCCCTTTGTTGTTGCGCCAGTATGCAGCTAGCGAACAGGGATCGCCAAGGGAAAGTTGGGAACAGGAATGAGAGACGCACTGCCTGGCAGCCAGGACCATCTGTGCCTTGTGCTCTCTGAGACTTGCTTCACGTTTTTCGGCCGTGTCCTCCCACTTAACCTTCCCGCCTACATCCACGGCAGCCTGGTCCGGGGTGCTGTCCTCAGCGACCTTTCTGGCAAGGTTGTAGAACTCAATAAGCGAGGGCGGGCAGGTGATGGTCATCGTGACGGAGGTGCATGTGTGGTGCATGGTGGATTGGCGGCATGGGTTAGCGTTGGGGGCATCTTGGTGGGGGTACTACAGGGTGAAGTAAGCAGGTGGAGGCTAGATGGAGTGAGAGGTGGGGCAGACGGAGCGATTGGAATGTACAGGGTTGAGGTATCCACGCTCAAGGATCTTGTTCGAGGTGAGCTTGACACCGCCGGTGCGCAAGAGGTCCAAGCGAACGTTGTCGCTGGGTGTGTGGAGTCAATTGAGGGTTGGGGCGAGTGCGTGGGGGTACGTACATCAGGATGTTGGGGAATTTGGTGTGGATCTGGTCGACCTGGGGGCAGGCGAGCGGGCTTGGGTGGAGGGGTAGGCTTTACTATTTCTTGGGTGACGTGCTTTGACCTGAAGCCAGGTGTGGCTGCGGCTGACCGTGTGTTGTTCGACGAGACTGGGTCTGTCGGGGGCTGGTGAGCGCGGACAATGGCGACGATGGCAAGGAGGCCGACCTGATGTGGCCCATCGAAATATGAAGATGATGACAGCGAACGCGACGAGGACGTCGACGACTTCGTTCATGGTGGATGTGGGACTTGGAGTCGTGGATGTAGTGGCTCCGCCAACGCCCTTTTCAATGCCCTCCACGACGTCAACCCGCCAACTGCATCTGCAACGATGTCATGCCGACCATCAAGCAGCTCCATGGCGACTACAGTCGCATATTCCACTGTCTTTAAGCTCATGGTACTCGCCACACGGGGTCTGCGGTGGGGATCGAAGAGATAAAAAAAAGATTGGTAAGAGTCATGCAGAAGACAGAACGACTCCGTGCCTATATTGCTGCTATGCAAATCATTCGCATGCTCTTGCCCATCATTAGCCTCCGAAAGTGGCGTCTCTACCACAGCGGGCCTTCAAGTCACATTAGCATACTACCCGGATGACATGCTGCGTCATGCACCTGCGAACAACGGCGCGATCCATTTCGACACCAACGACGCCGTACACATTCGTAGTACGAGACCTCTCTGGAGTCTTGTGGGACTTTGATGGCCAGACAGTCGCAGCTCTCCATAGCGTCGTGCTCTGACCAGCGTACCCGCAGCGAACTGAAGGCACCGAATTCTGTACGATGGTCACGTCGTCGCTTGCGCGACTGGATTTGTGAACACCAGAAACCCGATCGAGCTGCCTTTCCTCCACTGTAACGTGATTCGATAGTCCCGCTGACCGAGTCTCAGTGGAAGTTCCAAAAGAGTTGGAAGACGAAACAACGAGGTCCTGTCTCAGAGATGGCGAAGTACAGCGGGAAGTGCCCAAATCCACATCGCGGAGTATTCGTTGGCGAGTGTGACGGTGAATGGTTTGTTCCGCCGCTCCGTCAACGCGTTCAAAATGGTCGTCGAGATGAGCCACGTCGTCAAGCTTTGAAGTCGAGTCACGCTCGTCGTTTCTACAAACTAGGTCAGCTTAGCTTCGCAGTTGGAACAAAACAAACAAACAAAGTTCCAGTGGTTGTGACAGCTGTTTGTTTGCTGGCCATGGACGATGAGGTATAATCAGGGACAATGCTGGGCTGCCCGTTTGGTTGAATCATCTAGCGTTGAATCGCGTCAATCGTCAGGAGAAATAATCGCGAGTAGTTTCCCGAACTCAGGCTCGGGACCAGTAGTTGTCGATACCAGATCATTCACCAAGGGAACCAGATTGCCGGACCCGCTGTTCCCATGATCTCGATTACCTCCTGAGAGCGGATCCGTTGTCTTGCGTTGAGCCAGATCGAGAATGGGCTGCCGCTCCCGGTATCCCTGCATAAATTACTTGTATCCACCTCAGATAACCCGGCGATTCTTTCTGCTTGCTGCCCTTGTCGATGCTCCGAGGTAGACCCTGCCAATGTCGACTGCGCCGTATCTTCGCTGGAAGAAATGTTGGTCCGTGTATATCTGTGACACAGAGCACGCTCACCTCAGCACTGTCACCGATGTTACTGTCTGCTGCAGGTTCACACACACTTGAGGCGATACTACAATAACTGTACTCTCTTGCAGCGACGTTGGATTCGAGTTCGGCTGTGTCAAAGACCGTTCAACCTCGCATTTCGACGATGATGTCTTGCATGTTTGTATGACCTGTTCTATTACCTGTTCTTCGCTCTGTGCCGAACATTCCATTGACTTGTTACCTGTCCGTGTGACGACGCCATCGGTGTCGAAAGAGGTATGTTGATTTGATTCGCTTCCTGACGTGGCCGTCCTGCGCTCACGTGACGCGGCCCTTGTACGGTAGCGACGTCGGACAACGGGCTGTATGTAAAAACAAACGCGAGGACTCACAACTGGGTAGAGAGCGTTCCCTGTTCGTAAACACCATTTTCCTTTCCGGTCCCCTCACCAGCCCGTGCCGTGGGCCCCGACTCCACTCGCGTTTGCGTCATCTGACTGGAAGATATGTTCTCGATGGTGTGTTCTTTGGCCGACGGTGTTTGCCGTGCACAGAGCACACCCCCAGAGGCAACAAAGCGCTTTGTCGATTCAGTAGTACATGGGCTCGTTTGATTATCCACAACAGGGCCGCCTTGGGCATGTTCGTGAGTACAAATAAAAAGACGACTCGAAGGAGAGCTTACCTGGGCAGCTATCCACGGCGTCGACTCGCTTTTGGTCTTCCCTTGTCTCGAGTAGAGACATCCGTTCAGCGACAGAACTTGTGGAAAATTAGTTTATATTGTAGGTCAGTGATCTCTGATTCACGTACTTGCGACGATGAATCTCGAATTGGACTTCGCCGAGCGCCACTGCAACAGGAGATGGCATCGTCATGTTCTTTAGTGATAAGTCAATGACAATGGCCTGCTGTGCCGTGCGATTTACAGAAACATTCTCCTCATTTGTTACCGTCTGGTTATCCTCAATGGTCCTGACAGCCCCTGTCACCATAGGAGAACCGCGACCATGAGCAATTTTGTCGCGGTCGTCCAGTTTGACCTCGGTATGCTCTGTACGTTCCTTGTTTCGAGACTCGACAACAGCTTCAAACGCGACAGCAGCAACGGCGGCCGTTGCAAGTACCGCAGACATCACCGAACCCTCTTGCCTCGAAGAAGTCGCTTTGGAGCCATCATTACCAGCACTAACCTCAGTTACATTTGCCTCCTGTTCGGATTTGCGCACGACACCAGTTCGTGATCTTTGATCGCGTCGCGATGATATCTAGAATCACTCGTTAGCACAAATGACGTAAATGATACAATATTTTACCTGGTTTCATGGCTCTTCTGTCTAAGACCATCTTCTTTGCATTCTCTCGACGCGACCAAGGAACCATCAGCAACCCCTTCGTGTTCCAAGTACTTGCTAAGAGGCACCTGATATTTCTGACAGGCGCTCGGAGCCGTCGTGTGCGTTGCCTCATCCCGATTGACGACATCCACCGCATTCGCCTGTCGGAACTGCTCATGTTCACGTTTTCCAAGGGGATACCACGTATCGGGAGGCCTAGGAAGACGTCAGATGTTGATGAACACGTTCAGCGCGAACACCTACGGATGTACTGGGGCAGCCACGTAAACTGGGTTAGCCGCCGTCACCTTGCGCAACGTTTCCACGTTTAATTCCGTAGCCTTATCGGCTTGCGACAGCTTGCCGGAGACAGACGGAACAGTTTTCCGGTGTTTCTCTTGGGCCTCATGCACACGAGCATCTGAAGAGAACGAGTCAGACGTCTTCGTCTCCGCATCAGCCTGCGAGAGGCTGGAAGCTGATGTGTGCCATTGTGACCCTCGTGGTTTGAGTATCGTCATACGGACTGGAAGAGGGGAGAAATTGGGGCCCGTTAGCATCTGCGACATACAAAGTGGTAGAACGTCTACCGATTAGCAACTATAGGTGCCAGCATCTCTGTGTCGTTCGGCACGTGTGACGCGGCAGATACTGGAAACTGGTTATAACTCGTTGACGACACTGTAATTAGTACAGCTTCAACTTCGTACCCCGGTGCACGGAGGCAATGAAGAAACGACGGAGGGCGCGGCGGAACATTGATGATGCATTCGTTATCGTTCAGACACGACGTAACAGTCGGCGAGTGAGCGCTGGGATGCCCGGGTTCGTGAGGCGAAAGGAAGCGAAAGGTCACCGAGGACAATTGAAGCAGCATACTAGCCTTGAGCTCAGTGTCACAAGACGAGAAACGACACTTGTCCATGTACGAGGAGATTGGGATTGAAGTGTAGTCAATCAAACTTGGCGGAGAGCGAAAACTCCTTTACTCGTACCACGACGATGGGCAGAAACAGTACGTCGCGATCACGTCCATCTACCCGTCTTACACCCCGATCCACCGCTCAGAAACCCACAAATCTGGTGTGCCACATAAACCCAGTGTGTTTCCTCACACTCTACCAACGAAAAACGCATCCTGAATCCCCCCACCTCGTGCCCTAGAGTTGAAGAAAGATCCAGGCGTGCCCAAACTCCCCGATCTTAAAATCCGAAATGCACTCGGCAAGTCCATCCCGTCGCGCTCGCACCCCCCCGCCTGATGTCTGATTCTGATATTTCTGATATGCCGTGTAGCCACCCCCACGCACGGACCCGGATGCAACGATGGCATCCGAGCCGACTTTGTCTTCGCTCGCGATGCTGGCGTCCTCGGTCGATCAAGCGCAAATGTCAAAGGCTTCAACGAGCGCTATATCGAGCGCTCAGAAAACCAAGGAACAGGTGCGACGCCACTATGTTCGCGCGCTTCACAAGGTGATCGACGAGAGCGACATCGTCATCCTCGTCCTCGACGCGCGCGATCCAGAGGGCTGCCGAAGTAGACTCGTTGAAGAGGAGGTCCAAAGGCGGGAAAGCGAGGGAAAGAAGCTCGTGTTCATCCCCAACAAGAGAGGTACGCGCGCTTCGTGTTGGCAAGGACGTCGTTTGATGGTTTCAGATCTCCTTCCGAGAGAGAACGCACAGCAGTGGTTGAGGTATCTACGACATTACACGCCGACGCTCCCGTTTCGTTCGGCGGCGTCCAACCAGCAATCAAATTTGTCTTGCGACGGCACCAGCGCTGCTTCGGCTCCTGAAAGCGTACAAGCCGAGCACGGCACAAAACGTGACGGTCGGCGTGATCGGGTTTCCGAACGTAGGCAAAAGTAGTCTGATCAACTCTCTGAAACGATCCAAGGTCCGCTCTAGTCTCTCGTTGGCACGTCTTTGCGTTTGACGTGTCCGTTTTTCTTTCGCAGGTGTGCGCGGTTGCAGCACAACCTGGATATATCAAAGACCTGCAAACGGTCCAGCTTGAACGTGGCCTCAAGATCATTGACTCTCCCGGCGTCGTATTCGATGAAGACGAGGACGACGGTGCGATCAGTCAATGTCAAAAGGGTAGCATATTGCTCCGCAACGTGGTCAAAGTCGAGGACATCGACGATCCGATTGCTGTCGGTATGTCATGTCGGTCGTTCTACGTGTCGGACAGCCGATCGGACATCGCACCTTTCTAGTAGAGGAAATCCTTTTACGAACCGAATGCGCCACGCTACAAAATATATATGGGCTTCCAGAGTTCTCGAACACACTTGAGTTTCTGACCATGTTGGCACTGAGCAGCAGAAGGCTTCTCAAGGTCGCTGTCTCCTCCCATTCTCTTTACGCGCTCGAGCGGGACTTTGACATGTAGCCTGACAGGTACCCCGGATGTGCTCTACGCCGCGCGACAGGTGCTCGTGGACTGGAACCACCAAAATATCCCCTACTTTTCGGTCCCACCCGCAATCCATCCTTCAATGGTACCCTCCACGATCCCGAGCAGCGCAGGCGGATCCACTGTTGTTGCCCCCGGCGCAGAGACCGTCGGCCAAGCTCAGATCCTCACCGAGTTCTCGAAATCGTCCGAGTTGGCGGGGTTGTTTGGCGCCGCGGACGCTGGTGCGTTCGCGTCGGAGGAGGTCACATGGGTGATGACACGGGGGCGCACGAGGGGGAGATGGTGGCAGACGACACGCTGCTACGAATACCCGTGAAATGATCACATTTGCCAGGTCCGGGTCCCGAATCCAAGCCTGGTGTTGCGCATCGTCCGTGCGGACGCCGAAACGGTTCCGAAGGGCAAAAGACCTGTCTGCGTACAAAGAGGCTGCCTCGCAGAGTCACCCGTTGCGTCGCAAGACGCTGAAAATGGATGCCAAGAAGACGAGGCGAGCGGCGAGGTGGTCGCAGCGGCTGTCTGGGCAGAGTGTGAGTATGGAGGTGGACGAGTTGAGGGATACGTTCATGACAGGGATCGAGGGTTGACGCGTTGACATATCCTGTATTTCGAATGCCATTATCATCTTTTTGGATGACGGCCGCATCAACTCATTCATGAGTGATCAGAGAATCAAGCATAAAAGTACACACGAGATGCATGCCAAAATACACCCGAACCATGTGCGTGAAGTACCATCATCCAGCCAAGTATGGCATCAGGAGTGCCCGTCGCGCCTACTACCATGTCCACATGCCCCAACGTTCCCAGTCAGTGCCCTCTCCACATTCATCCGAGTGCGATCTACGCAGCGCTGCACCAAGGTGACCAAGCAGGTGTTTCTGGCGCTCGCCTCAGCCTGTGGCAAGAGCGTGTGTTGGCACGATTCGGGTCGGACAGTGGCTGAGCCGAGCGCCTTGACGAAGCCTCTGCAGAGCTCGTTTAGATCGACGTCCATCGAAGGGGATAGGAGACAGAGCCAAAAAAACGAAAAAAAGAGAAATGCAGAACCGCGCTCACCTCTGCGTCGCATCGAGATATGTCTCCCTATTGAACCGTGTCTGCATCTTGAGTGCAACGCCCTCGCACGAGAGGGTGATGCCCCGTTGTTCGAGCCTGTGCCGGCCAAGAACGAGAACGAGTCGTGCGTCGTGCGTCATGCGAAGCGATGGGACTGGGGAGACGGGACTTACACTGACAAGGCTTTCGTGGATTGGAAGCACGACGAGATGGCGTGGGCGGCGTAGAGCACGTCGATGATGACACCAACGAAGCAGAGGGTGGTCTGTTGTGGACTGGGATCGATTGCTCGGTCTAGTCACTCGGCGTTGGAACTTACCGTGGAGAGGGAAAAGATGTCGATCCTGGTGCACGTGGGGTGAGTACTGCCACGGCAGATGCCAGACGAAGGACTCGGACGTACGGCGAAGGCATGATAGGGTCCTAGTTCGGTTTAGACATAAGGCGTGGGTCTTTGTGAGGAGTTTCTGATGGGGTTGTGTACAGGCAGTCGATGCGCTCGATGATATGATGAGAGGAGAAAGAGATACGCGATTGGAGCTGAAGCTGAAGTGGAGTTCGTGTCCTATACACTACGGGATGTCATTTGATGTGACATATCAGATGATGATGTGCATGCTGTGCCTCTGCACAGCATGTAGCACACCATAATTTCCCCCCAACGTCTATCCAAGTTCAAAGTTGAGACATTCACCCCGCGAATCCATAATGATCCCCCCACATTCCTCCACGAGCAATGTCCCAGACGCGTAGTCCTGCGTACCAAACTGTTCAATATGCGGAGCGTCAGGACCAGCACCCAGCTCACCCATATCTTCTCCCAAGATGCTCTAGTTTCTTGGGAAAACATTGACGAAATTCTGACAGAAACGATACGAACGACGACACTGCCGGGTGTGCAGCCACTCACCAGAAGACCATTTGAGATGCTCATCATGATGGTTCGTCTCCCCTTCCATTTCACTTGTCATTCGGTGGAAACATTCCACTGCGTCCATTCCACTGTCGATAGTTTCGAGACGTTCGCATATAATCCAATATATTGCGGCTCTGGGGAGCGCGAACTGCAAACCGTCACTGTCAATCCCACATTGGGTGCGAGAGAAAAAGGAGATACCCACACCAACCGCAGAGAGCAAGGCATCTTTCCATGACCCGTGAGTCAATTTCAATTTTGCCCACTCCCTCAGAAGTGATGTGGGGTTTGCGTTCAAGCCTGCGTCACCGTTGCTTTCGGGAGCAAGGAGGCATCGTTGTGTGAAACCTGGCGGAAAAGGTTGAATGCACAGACAAACAGGTAGAAAATAACTCCGAACCTGAAACCCACTCAGACACGGGCCTACTCATGTAAAGATCTTCACCCAGTTCACTCATCATTTCGTTGAAACGTTGGATTGCATCCGTTATGCCGTTCATCTCTTCCAGACGTTCACATGTGACTCGATAGATTGCGACTCTGGGGAGCGTGAACTGCACGAGTGTCAATCTGATAATGAGTACTGGTGCAAAAGGAGGTACCCACGCGGACGGCTGCAACCAAAGCGTCTTTCCACTTTCCACTCGTCAGTGTTGCTTTTGCCCACTATCTCAGTAGCAGTGTTGGTGTTGGTGAATTCAAGGCCGCATCACAGTCGCTTTCGGGAGCGGAGAGGTATCGGTGGGTAAAATCTACAGACATGGTTTGAACGAATGGCAACCGCTGGTTGAACGCAAACTGACCAGAAATCCACTTGATGATGGCTCTGCTTACATCGGCCCCTGCACCAAAGTTATTTACCAGCTCCAGAAGAGATTTGTCTGCCTCCTTTGTGCGGCCCGCTGCATACAGAGCTTCACACAGATACTGTTGAATTGTGATGCCGAGATTATCAAATCTCCATCCGCATATCTGTTGATGAGTGAGCCATTTCGATACGTTGCATTATACCGCTTAGGGAGCTCACCGGTGAGATCGTCAGGTACGGGCCGTACGGTTGACTCGACTCATCTGGCATTCGTGCCAGAGCATCCCTGAACGACTCTATCGCACCCTCATAGTTACTGCTCTCCATACACGAGTTTCCAATCAGAAGATACATATATGTCTGCTTGGAATGTGAGTGGTTACATTGCTGTGTATTTACAGCTCATGGACATGCCTGGACCGCATGACATATTGAATTGGAGGGGACTGCCGCGATGAGGTTGTCTATGCGCGATATCGCATCGGGGTGCTCTCCAGCAATAAATACAATAATTGCCTAGAGGATATGAGCAGGTGAGTAATGCCCAAGATCGAAAAATACAGACCTTGATGAGAAGGAGAAAGCAGGCGTGAGACGAATGGCAGGGTGCTAACGCGATGTCGCATGTCCGATAGCCCTTGTCCCTTTCCCTCTTGCCGACAAGCGCTATACTCTTCGCGATGTAGCCAATGACAGACGGCTGAATTTCGATGGCCTTGGTGTAAATTGACGTCGGTACGTGAGAAGAGCACAACAAGCACCTTTTCGGCATCCATGAGGGCAGTGTCCCATTCTTGCAAACGAGCACAGACGAGAGCTCGACTAGTGAGTACGCGATTGCTTGTGCTCTGAAATGTAGCGATTGCGGTGCTCAATAGGGTCTCCACGTTCCGTGAGCTGATCCCGCTTCCATAAATCGAGGGCAACGTCGTCGATGTTCAGGTCTGGTTCCTGGAGAGCGGGACTGAGGGACTGAAACCTATGCGAAAGCATTACCGGAGCAAGAAAGTCGATCAGATACAATATATTTGATTGAACGAGGCACGCTACTTACAGCAATGCGGGGGTCTTTCTCACAATGGAGTCAGCGCGACGCGTACGGTGAGAGTGGCCCAATTATACCGGAGTGGAGTCAGATGAATTATCGTCATGGCACCCAGATGCCGAAGGCCGCTGGTCTTGTCGTCCTTGCTGGCGAGCGGATGCCTGTCAAATTATTCAGATACGCAGTAACCCTACAATACATGCTACTTGCAACGATGATTCCTCTCCACCGATTGCAAGAAGTCGGTTGTCTGGTGAGACTGTGGTTGAACGTATATCTTGAGGGTGCTCGATGGGAGTGAGCTGGGTGTGGGTCGAGGTGTCCCAAAACGTGACGGTACGTCTTGTAGAGTATAATTTCCCGTATTTGGGTAGGACAATGCATGGCGACTTGTCGGTGTCGGGAACTGGCCATTCCAACACCGCTGACCTTGTGGATGCGTCGAACTGCTTGATTTTGCTGTTGGACGCGACAAGGAGGTGATTGTTGAACCAGAGCAGCCCAGTGTTGGAACACGGAGTTACTGTTGCTTTGATGTCCGCAAGTAAGCAGCTATCGTTGCTATCACTGGCATAGACTCGAACGGATCCTTGATGAGTGGCTGTCGCGATCCGATGGCCGTGTATTTCGCTGCGGTCACGGGACCCTCGTGGCTGAGTGTTTGTACCTGTTTGTGCGCAGCAATGTCCCAGACTGAGGCTTGGCAGTCACGGTTGTTCGATGGCAGAGACGAGTCGAGCCGAGTCGGGCGAGAAGTCAACTCCGCGGATGGTGTAGGTATCTTGCTCGTGCGAGATGATTTTTTCGTGCGTCTCTGTGTCCCATACAATCACTTGACCCCAGAGTGTACCCGCTGCAATTGATCTGCCATCGTGGGACACAGCGAGACACTGGACATCCTTCGCCTCCATTCTTGCGATTTGTGTGCCGTCTTCCGCCCGCCACACTTGAACCCCCTCTTCATTGCTGTACATGTTCAGCAACCACTGCACCCACCACCGACGGACTGAACAAAGTCATACACGATCGCCGTTAAGACCAGCGCACCAGCGAGCAAGCATCTAATTACGCCGATGCACGTGGACCTGATGGGCGAGGTAAGAGATAGGCAAGGGAATGCTTTGAACATTGGGACGGGCTCTTCGATGTCCGCAGTTGGCGTGGACATAGAGATCCGCACGTCAGCGTCTCACATTGGCGTGCTAAGGTGGCGTTCGTCGGGTTTCGGGGGCGCGCTGGGATTTGTTGCATCGGGAGGGCCCAAGTCAGCGCTGACGTCCGGCTGTGGGCTATGCGCACTAAGGACGGACCGTACGGTATGCGACTGCGACTCTGCCGACGTAGAGTTTAGCAACAGAAACTCGTCCATTTCCGTGTTGGACGAGTGCATGATTGAATGAGAACTGGAGAGCGAGATGGAGAGTGATGGTCGCTGCTGGTCGTCATCCTCTGCTACCGCTTTGCCAGTTGTGTCGAGGAACAGCACAGGGCGATCCATCCCACCGGCGTTTGTTGAGCATTCGCCCCCTTTGCTCAGGACTTCCTGCCCGTAGTGGCGGTGCCTGGATGGCGACGACACGCAGTTCCTGAGGGCCATCAAGATCGCCTCCAATGTGGATCTTCCCGCTTCCCCAGACGACACAAGCACCTTCACCTCGTCTGTGGTATCAGAGTCTACATCCGTCGAATCGGCGATAATCACAACTGGCATGTTCTCCACGGGGGTCATGGCGCGTTCTGATGCTGTCGTCAGTCCAACCGGCGTCAAGGGTGTCCTGGCCTCGGAAACTCCGGGAGCGACATTCACATCTAATACAGCGGAGGCAAAGTGTCTTTTTGACAGCATGAACAGGACGAAAGGGACGAGAAAATTAGAAGGGGACGTGAGTATGAGCGACGCCCAACGTAGTACCATAGCAAGCTGCCACCCTGGAATACATCGACGTTGAGAATTAGACTGTCAGCTTCCAGGCAAGCATGAACGTACATTGGTCTGAAAGGGTATAGCAATTAGCCAGGGGACTACAGTAGACCAAAAGATGGCCATTTTATAGGAGCATATGTTCCCTTGCAAAAGGTTGTATCTAATCACGATCGTGAATACCGGGACGGAGGTAATGAGTATGGCTAACGAAAGACGAAATTACAATCAACGGTAGGTGATACAAAGTGGTAACAACGCACCTAATGGAAACATGTAGCTCAACACCCGAGCGATCGTACTCAAGGCACCACCTCCCATGTCAGTCGCAAAAACTTGCAAAAGCATTGCATTGTTCGGAAGAACGAACACTGAACCATCCATCCATCCAACAGGAATATAAATGAGACATGAGACGAGGACGGACGTCCAGACAACAAGACAGATGTTGACAGAAGGATGCGTGTTGTTTACCCATGCCGGGATGGTCGTTACCTACAGTGACAAAAGGTATTGGACAGAGAAAAAAAAAGATGAATAAAGGCTGACAAACGAGAAATTTGAGAGCACAAATCCTACAACGGTGGATTGGTCGTGCCCCACGACCGGGATGTGGTTGGTTTTGAGGCCTCTAGCTGTAAATATGACAATCCATATGACAGTTATGATAAGAACAACAACAACAACAAATGATGCAGCTTGGAACATGATGTTGTCTACTAGGTAGATGAGACTGAGCAGGAGGATTAAAGATATAGTGACCTATGTGGGACCCATGAGCATACAAAGTTTGAAGTGGGATGTGGTGCTTTTTACTGGCCTTCATCTCTGCACCAGAGGGTCTGGCTCTCAGGAGATAACCAATCATGGGGCCAGGCCCCATCACTGCCTCAATGCCCCCATCACCATCCATTGATATTTACGGAGGCCAATGCCAGCGGGCCCCATCACCGTTCATTGATATTCATGGGGGCCAATGCCAGCAGGCCCCATTGCCATTCATTGATATTCAGGGGGCCAATGCCAGCGGGCCCCATCGCCGTTCATTGATATTCAGGGGGCCAATGCCAGCGGGCCCCATCGCCATTCATTGATATTCAGGGGGCCAATGCCAGCGGGCCCCATCGCCATTCATTGATATTCATGGGGCCAATGCCAGCAGGCCCCATCGCCGTTCATTGATATTCACGGGGCCAATGCCAGCGGGCCCCATCGCCGTTCATTGATATTCACGGGGCCAATGCCAGCGGGCCCCATCGCCGTTCATTGATATTCACGGGGCCAATGCCAGTGGGCCCCATCACCGTTCATTGATATTCACAGGGGCCAATAACAGCGGGCCCCCATTGCCATTCATAACAGGTTATTATTGCCCCAGCGCCAGAGGACCTGGTGCAGAGATAAATGTTAGTAGGTGAGGATGAGGACGAGAGCACGTAAGGATGAGGACAAGGGAGAGGGCGCGTAATGGCAAGGGCAAGGGCAAGGGCGCGTAAGGGCGAGGACGGCGTCAACGTCACTGTCGCATCGCCATCATTGCGTTGTTGGGCGTGCAAGAGGGAGGACAAGGGTGAGGGCGCACATGGCGTTGTTGTCTCATCATTGCGTTGTGTTGCGTTGTTGTCGCGTTGTCGGGTGCACAAGGGGGAAGGACAACTTGAAGGGTAAAGGTGAGGACGGTGTTGTCGTACCATCCTCGCGCTGGTGAGGTTAGATTCAGCGCAGGAGATGTCATGGCAGTACGCTCTTGAGTCTCCGATGCCTGGTGGATAGGTGGAGACACATGCCGGGGATGTCGACAGTGAGTATGATGGTAACTTAGGGTGTGTCTGGGGCAAGCGGCAGCTTTGGTGCGTACCACGTGACGGCAATGTGGCACTGCATGCGGGGACGTGGGAGAATGGTACCATACGTGTCACGTACTACCCGCCTCGTCGTCGGCCTCGAGCGCTGAGCCCCAAGCATATGGCTTACAAATTCAAAAGCCGAGTTTTAGGCCCCACTGATCAAGCTGTCCCCGAAGCTCAGCTTTAGCCCGGAGCGTCAGAAACTAGAAGGTATGGAGCTGGTGAGCGGGCACGACACAAACCACAGGGGACACAGTATTACTTACCTGAGCGCAGCTAGCAAAGCATAGATGACGGAATAGATTGCCAGTGCGACGTCGACCAAATTCTGGAACGAAAGAGCTCCACCTCAAGAACTGGGGATAATAAATGTCAGAGACATTGGCGTTGTACACTGTCTGACATGACAGGTATGTATTTCTCAGGACTCCAGTCCAAGAGCGCTAGAATTGCTAACATGTTTGCTTACAGCGGCTCACAACATTCAAGCTGGCCCATTATGAAGATGATGTTTCGCAGAGTACTGTTGAGCTAGTGATTAGATGTGATTAACAATTTTAACTCGGAACTTGGGACCACAACATTGTCAGCATCTTTGATATTTGACACACTCCTTTATCAGCACTATACCCACAAGTTGTTTCTATTGCTATCTGGTATGAATAGTATTAACAACTGCACTCGAGCAGGTGTGGGGTGTGTCACTGCATATGATGCCAGAACCACCTTCTCCGGAAAGAACAACATGAAGTCCGTCTTGCATGCGGTCAGCTCTGCTGCCACCGCCCGTCTGACCCGTGTGCTCAAGCTCCCCCTCGAGCAGCATCCTCTGGGGTGCGTGCGGTGCGTCCTCCGGCCTTGTTGGCTCAGCGCATGTTGCGTTTGGGTTCGCGATGTCAGCAGTCTCGTCATGAGCCTCCTGAGTTGTCATTTGGGGTTTCTTGTCGTTGACGTGCTCCGAGTCGGGCAGTCGACATTCATCGTCGTCGTTACCTGCCACCCTTTGGCCCTTTCTGCACGATTAGTATGTGTGTGGTGGTGTCTGTTTTGTCGCTGTGGTGTTAGACTCGACGTGCGGGGGTTCTGTGAGTACGACCGTTTGGTGGTAGACCTTGGCACACGTCAAAACCTCTGACGACAAGCCCGCACACCACGTGTGTTGGTATATCTGTATGTAGGGATGTTGAAAGACATGAAGGACGCCATTCGGAGAACATGTGTGCAATCTGAATATCATGAGTCCTTCCGAGCAGTAGTCTTCATGGAAAGTAGGAAGCGTTCCTATCCCCCGATACTCGGGTGGTCACCCATACCAATGACCATAACGAAATCCGCCTAAAAGTGTGAGCTGCGTGTTGTGTACTGATCAAATGCCCTTACCTGTCGAATGCAGGTTTGCGTCCAGGGACCATTAACCGGTGAATCGGCGACGTGAAACATGGTCCGATATCGCTGTTCTTGATCAGCCAGCCACGCTGCAGCCTTGAGTTTTCCCATTCTGGAGAAGGCATGCCGTCCAAGGTGTCCTGAAACGGAGGCTTGGTCGAGATACGATGTCTTCGCATCCATCTCTTCCAATGCTGCCTTAAGCTTCCATGCGAACGTGTCAATTGGAACGTGTCGAGACACAGGTAGAATAGCCACGGTCTTCAGGTTTGTGTTATTCCGGTCTAGTTCCATCACTGTGTCTGGACAGTAAACATTCGAGGATGCATCCACCTCGTCGCGTACTCGGGATGCGATGGTATGGAGAAGCCTAGGAATTCAGTGAGCACGTTAGCGTAATTCTCAAATCCAGACATACTGTGCAGTAGTACGAGGATTGCTGGAAAGGATAGGTCAGCCTGACTGGAGCCCTATCTGCGTTAAGCAATCGACTCACCCGGAGGAGATCGCATTGAAGAGGGTTTGTGGCATTCGAATGAGCTCCGAATCACATATAGTGTGCATCGTTGTTCGGCGTGGCGAGTTGGTGATCACGCCGAGCTCTCCAACTGTGTCTCCTTGACCATATTCACCGGTATATCTTCCAATTCTCACCCTCAGTCATGGAACGCAATCGCCCATTGATGACGATATAAAAGCTGTCGCTAATGACCTGTGGCCTCCAAAGAACCTGGCCGGCAGTGGCCTGCCTCCAGTCCAACGAGGCATCAATTTTGAGGACTGGAAAGAGGTAAGGGGATGTTCTCTGGCGGTTGAAAACGTGCATACCAGGGGAGAGCAACAAAAGCAACCACTGCGAGGGTCAGCTGAACGATAGGTCGCTTCTCCACCAACCGTTCCAAAGCCTTGGCAGGCAAAAAGCCAACGCATGTATCTGTCTTAGCCTGGATGTCGACATAAGAAGGCGTACTGCAAAATGAAGCTGGTACGGCTTTAGTCGAGAGTCTAAGATTACCTTGCTTGCAAGGTCTCTTGCCATGTCATATTTCAGCCCCTGTCTCGTATTGACCATAAGGTCCAACTATCGACAATAACGTCCAACAGAACGTCAATAGTGTCAAACATGAGTCAGCAGTGTTGGTCTGTGCACCGTCCAGACGGTGTATCGGACGAGACCATTACTGACGAGGTATGTCGAAGATCAACGTCGTTGAAATCATAAGTAGTATGCGCGTTCTGGTGACACGCAACCTAGATATGGACGCCGCTATCACCAATGGAGCGCGAGGAACGGTTGTAGACATCATCCTTCATCTAAGGAGCCCGAACTCTCTTCGACTGATCTGATCAGTCGCCTACAATTCCCCCCCGCGTTCGTCCTCGTCAAACTTGACAGAACACGCAGTCAACCATTACCCGGTATGGAACAGAACGTGGTGCCCATCGAACCCTTATGTTGAACATTTTGCATGAAATACAAAAATGCTGGAAATGTGACGACATCCAAAATCATTCACCAAACCCAAGTTCCAATCACCGCTGCGTACACTTGTACTGGTTACAGGGCACAAGGCCAGACCTTACCAGCTGTTATCGTCGATGTTGCTACACTGCCAAGCGGAGGACTTAATCTTTTCAATCTGTACGTCGCACTTTCGCGCAGTCGAGGAAGCGATCATCTTCGCATTCTGCGAGACTTTGATGACAGGTAGTTTAAGACAGGACATAATCAACACTTGTTGTTAGAGGATGACCGATTACACGATCTGGACGAAGCGACAGCGACTTGGCGGAGGCACACAAAGGAGACGGAAAACATCAGGTAGCCTTCAACACTGTCTCGAATAGAAATGTAACTTTATGTAGCATGAACACCGTCTTGCCAACCCTTTGTCAGTGTAGCGAATTTACCATCCTGCGTACGATTTCTCAAATGCAAGCAAGGTGTTACGTAATTAAAGACGCAGCTGAAACCCGTCCGAACCAGCGACGGACGAACTCGACACAATAGACAGGGACGTTTCGGACACTTCAAACGTCTTCACCAAGGCTCCCGTCTCATAGAGCCATTGTAGAGGCCGGTGAGTAGCCCTGGCTCGGTAGGGTGAAAGTCGGTGCCTTCGGATATATATCATATCGACGGGCTCGTCCGCTCGACGTTCCTCTTCGTCGACCGTCTCCCAACGTTCAACCCTCGACCTCGTCGGCACCGCCCGTCGCTCCCTGATGGCTCGTGGCCACTTCCTGGACCTCACCGCCTGATGCGTCTTCGCCTGGCGGCGTACTATCTTTGTGACGTGGCTTCTGACCCGTCTCCAGGTGGTTCCGACTCGACTGGCGGTTCGCCGAGCGCTTGTCGCGTTCGGGTTTGTGGTGTCAGCGATCATGTCGTCGACCTCCTGACCTGTCGGTTGGGTTTCCTGGCCGCTTGCCGTGGCTCCGAGGCTGACGCTGTAGCAGCAAAACAATCCTCAGCATTTCAACCGATGTCTGCAGAACGCATTGGGTGAGCAGGATGTACAGCAAGTTTGGAGAGGTGGCATCCGCATGATGAAAAGATCATTGCGACGGCCAATCTGGTCTAACGTCAACCAGGTCGACATCGAGTTGTGCCACGCTTTGGTCGCAGTCGCCCCGCAAAGGGATTGCTCGGTGCGCAACACCATCCTCTTCCCTGCAAACTGATTCTAATGTGATCTGCAGACCACCATCCGTAAGACGAATGTAATAACGAAGGAATGACATTACTCCCTGCCCCACGCTAAAACATTTGACTAGTACGGTCAGGTCTGCGCGTCGGGCATCTTCAGTCGCGAGACGACGTCTGACCCGCCATTAAGTAAAAAAACTGGATTGACTGCTGAGTACGTGAACACTAAGTTCACGGGCGAACTACATACCCTCTGTCATTGGTAGTTACGATGTTACCATTCAGAACGTTGTGCAACCGCGCTGTGCTAGTGAGCGTAATAGAGCTGGCATTCCCTGCTAAGTACAAACGCTTGCTATCGTGAGAGGAATCGTAGCGGGCTCTGCCACGATAGATGCGACGCTGTTTATCATAAAAAATGCAGCGATCTGAGAGTTGCAATGTAATCTGGGCGAACTTTTCACCGCGAGGCAGAGAATCGCCAGTTTCCCAGTGCTCAGCACGTGACGAATCTCGCGGCACCAATTTTACTCAGTGGTCCCTGGGTTTACAGGATGACAGTGGTGATAACAACCTGGATACTTCACCCCAACCCCAGGAACGAGCACCGGACTCGCATACTCCCCTTGCCCAATCGCACCGACGTTGCTCACGCTGATCGTCCCGCCCCGTCGGGGCATCTCGCGCGGCGTCAGTCCACACGGAACTTGGCGTCCCAGATATGTAAGGTGCGCCACGCGCGAGGTGAGTCCATGGATGGAAAGCGTTTGTGCGGCACCGATCGTGGGGATGTAAAGCCCCGTCGGGGTGGACAGCGCAAGCGTGACGTCGGCCGTGGGGCGAATGGTGAGCGTTGGCTTGCTGTTCGCGTGCGCGTCCGTGATGGGCGTGATGGATGCGCGGAAGAGAGGCCATTCCATCATGGAGTTTGCGAGCGTTTTGAGAAGGAATGTGAGATAGGTGAGTTTAGTAAATGTAGCACCGTCTGGGATGGACAGCGGGGTTGGTGTTGGGTGAAATGCTGATGGTTAGACCATATGTGACATACGGGAGCGCGCTGGTGTCGATGATGGCGGTGGGTAATGGGCTGGGATGTTTGCGTTCAACAACGGTAGCAAACCATGGAAACGCGTGAGATCCAACGAAGTAGCGTATCTGTGCTAGACGTCAGTACATCGTCGCTCGTCCAGACACGAACACGTACCCGAATCTAGGTATCTCGAGGCTCTGAGAAGCATGGATAGAATAGTCAGTCATACGAGGAAGGCGACAGTCAGACGACGTACCTGTGCCATTGTCTTCCACATGCCATACCGCGTCCTGCCCAACTCGTCCTTGTCCTCTGTCGGAGCGGCCGGCTCTGAAGGGACGACACTTCCCCTGGCAATGAACGCCTCGACGTCCCTCTTCTCGACACGTCCGTCACGTCCACTGCCCGGTGCGAGCGTAGCAATATCAACGCCCTGCTGACGCGCAAAGTGGCGCACAGAAGGGGTAGCGAGCGTATGATCCCATGTCGACGCCGTATTCGTCGGATCAACCGGGTGCTTGCTTCCCGTGCGTTTTACGCTCACCTTCGCACCTCCCTCGCCCTCGCCCCAAGTCTCCACCAACGATACGGCCGGATCTTGCGTCCCCTCATGCGCAGGCGTACTCGATGCCTCCGCGTTCATCCCCGCCCTCGTCGTCCTGCTCGACCTCAATGAGACACAGTCCCGCGCCGACTTTGGCAATCTCGCCTTCTTATACCAGGAGCTGTTTCACGACCCCATCAGATGGCGAGGTAATCTCCACGCTCGCCTTGTCGCTCTGCACCAACGACTGTGGCTTGACGTACCTGTACACACGCGCCGCGTACGGTCGAGGTCAGCGGCAGCAAAGGGTGCAGAATGGGAAGAGAGGTGCCCACGGACCACTTGATGACTTCACATTCGGTAATGCCTTCGCCAATGTCGGCGAGCTTGAATGTGTGGAGGACTTTGCGGGCTGCGAGGAGGGCGGGGGCGGTATGGAAATGGGCCGCGAATGTCTGTAAAAGGAAAGCTAATGGGTGTAGCATAAAACTAAGCTGGCACTGCTGGAGTGCCAAGAGACGTGATTACGTATCGAGCTAACCGCATCAAGGCAAAAATGCCAAGTTCGAAAACGCCTGCAAAAGACTGAAAATAAATTCATACGGCCCTCCGGGCAAACCTGGACCCGCAAGTGGCAGTACATGGCGAGTTCGCAAAATCTCATTGTATGAACAAGGAAGGACCGATACTGTTACATTGAAAAAAGAAAGAGTGCGAGAAAAACTACCCAGGATGATAAACATCATGACGAAGCCATTTGC
>JBBPMW010000182.1:0-25716 GCA_038090535.1 Tylopilus alboater | reverse complement strand
CCGACAGCGTCGACGTAATCAGAGTCGTGCTCAAATGAGGAAAACTACGTGAATGAGTGTTCGTTGTCTATGATTTGGATGAAGGGATGTGAAGGTTGATAGCTAGATTCGGATGTTAGCGCCGCCGTCGCCAGAGTCGGACTCTTTCCTTACTTCTAAACCAATTGAGGGCTTCGGAGGGCGAGGGCGCATCAAAATAGAGAATAGCTTTGTTGTCGACGATCCGCAACGCTGCAAGCAATCGATCAGCCCTGTCTCCATTCCTAAACATGCATAAATGTCACCATTGCCATGAACAATACTGGCTGGTTGTGGCAACGTTTGCATACGAAGGACTGCCCAAAGGTCCACTGAGGACACGGGGTCTCTGCCCTCGCTCGGATCACGGCAGAGAACCAAAAGGTCATTGCAAAGAATACCGATTAGAGGTCGAGGAGTCAATTCGGGGGCGAGACAGTCAACCTGCACAGCAGAAATATCGCCCTGAGCATTGACAGTCTCGAATGATACAACGGTCTTGCGGACGACGCGAGTCAACATCAGTGGTCCATCCATGATGAGACGCCTTTCCCAGAGTCATCAACAGTGAGGGGTACACCGACGATGAGATGCTTACCGATGAGGTTGAACCAGGGGACTGGGGAATTTCCCTCGGATTCTGGATTGCCATTGCACCAGCTTCCGGCGAGTTTCGGACTCCCGCTTCCCTTCATTCATGTTATTCGCCAGCAATGATATCTCAGCCAGTGCCCTATCGATTGTGTCGTCCATGAATGAGTAAGTAGGTGGGGTACTTCGGATCAACTCTTCTAGCTATGAAAACATTAATATTTGGCAGCGCAAAGACACTTGCGACTCACAAGCAATCGGTATCGGGGTATCCTCTGGACGGGCAAGAGCAAATAACCTTCCATGTTGAGCTGAGAGTGACGAGGGTTTACGCGGCATCGTTTAAGGAATGTCTTGATGCGCTTTCTTTGGCCAGAAGTTAGGTTAGCCATCTCACTCGTGGGGCTAGGAAGGGAGATGGCGGTGCTGGCGACACCGGTGCTAGTCGGTGACAGGGCAAATCCTGGGCTGGTGTTCCCTGTCGGGGCTCTGTCAGTCGTCCAATGTTTAATTCTCTGTACAGAGTTGTCAAAGTTGCTTGAAGAGGTAAATCAGCGGACCTATCTCATAATGGCAGATACCAACATACTTGATGTAAGAAGAATACATTTTCATGAATGCAGCGTGTTTCAAGAAAATGCCTGCAACCCCTTTCGTTACCTCGATCGAGAGTTGGCCATCCGCATCGAGCTCTTCGCCATCAGAAGGCTGCCTCATCAATGGTGCCGCAGCGGCTTCTAGAGCAGGAAGGAAACTCTCTTTGTGGAAAGAAAACAGAGCTTCAATACCACTGAAAACAATTTTCCGTTCCGATGCGGGAACGACAGTTTCTCTGCCGGAACCAACACCACTGATGAGGTTGACCGGGGCAGCACTGGGCTTCACGTAAATGTCGACGAGTTCTTGCAATCCTTTGACGTAAGTCCTTTCAGTCCTTTTCAGGGTGTTAGCTTTGTTTGACAAATATCGAACTTGAACTTGAACTTACTCTACGATCTCTCGAACGACGAGGGCACGTTTCCCCTTATCGTCTTTGTATTTCCGCTCTTCAGAGGAGCCATTGCTGTCGGTAGTTGCGACACTAATGGTCTGTGAAGCCGTCCCACTTCTCAAACCCGCCATTACCTCCGGTGATCGCAGTTGGCCAGATATCGAAGCTGCCCGAGAGATCGTGTTTTCAGAGTTCGCTCTGTCTACGATCGTAGGTCTTCGAGAACGTGGGATGCTGGGCGAATCCTCCGGTGATCCCCCGTACATTGACAGGGTGGTACCTTGAGAGAGGCTCAAATCATTCATATCCTTTAGATACGCCATCACAGAGCGCAAAGCCCGCGTATATGCTTCTCTTGCTCTCTCTTCTTCCCTGCGTGCAGCAAAATCATCTGAATCAACAGCTGAGTTTGGACGCAGACCGGTTGCTGGCTCATCCAATTCACCGAGGTTACCAGTAGGCGAGGCTTCCTGGATAGAACGAGTAGGAGAAGGTATGACCAAGCTTGTCACTGCACTTCCATCTACAGGCAAAAAACTCCTGCGCTTGGAGGCTCGTGGGGAAGGCGCCGGAGCAAGGAACTTGCCTAGATTCGATGGTTCTTGGGGAAATGGATTCACAGAGACTGGGACATCTTCCTCGTTGATGGGCGCAGACAAAGAGACGCTTGGAGCGGGATTGGGCATAGGACCCAAGGATCCACTTGTTGAGAATCGGACATCGATCTGAGGGAAAGTATTTGTCGGCAGTTGCGGGGGGCTCGACACATTGCCAACAATGATTTCGGGGCGAGGAGTACGACCATAAGAAGTATTTGGCCGAGCGGTCGAGGGGGAGTCGGTTCTCATCTTCCCCATCGACATCTTCTTCAAGAATCCCCAACGTCCTCGAGAGGTTGCCTGCCGGTCTGCTGGGCTGGGCGTGCCATGACCTTGCTGAGGCTGCGCGGAACGAGGCGGTGAAGTAGGAGGAGAATTAAAGGAGGAACGTGTCGATTCCGCAGCATCAGTCTCCGCACCCTCCCAGGTGACATCAAATAGGCTTTTTGAGTGAGTAGGCCGAGAAGAACCACGAGAAGGTGTAAGAGCTGAGACACCCAGGCTCGCGTAACGCTTAGAAATACTAAGCCGATGTGACTCGGGGGATTCTCCTGCAATGCTTAGCAGGTTGGAACTAGACGCCGAGCCGGAGTATGGTAATACGGGTGGCCGCTCAGGGGTCGCGACTGCAAGATCCTCCACTAATCCGCGCGGTCGCTCAAAACTCGTGCGGAGTTCTCCTGCGCTCTTCATCTTCCGGAGTTCATGCTCAACTCCATAACCTGATTCATTCGGGTAACGATTTGACGACTTCGAGTTATCAAAGAGGGTCCCCGTACGTGAGCGTGACTTTTGGTAAGGTCGGTTCGGCGCAGTTTTGGTTCGCACAAGACCACGATCGGGAACAGGAGGAACCGGAGGCAAAGTAGCAGGCGAAGTGACAGACCGCTCAAGAGGAGGCGCTCGTGCTGGCATGATGGTGTCATCTTCGGGAGGTAGTGCGAAGCTTGCATCGCGGTCAGCGCTGCAGGGCTCTGAATCCGTATCAGTTTCAGTCCCAACAAACGAGTCAGATATTGAGGCAGGCGGTAAAGGGATGGAAGGCGTCAAAGGGGGGTACAGCGGCGTAACAGGGACCCTGGAGAGAAGCGGTTCAACAAGAGCCTGCCACGGTCCTTGAAATGGGTTGCTGTCGAGATATAATTCTTGCAAGAGCGGCAAAAGACACAGCCAACTAGGAAGGGCGTGCAGTTTGTTTCTTCGGATGCTGAGAGTGTGAAGGCGATCGAGCGCAGAGAGCGAGTCCGGCAGCGTGCCGATTCCGGTGGCGTCCGCAATGAGTACTCGCAAAGTTACCAAATGAGACAAGAAAACTGGCAACACGCGCAGCGGGTTGGACGCAACATTTAGCTCCTCCAGATTCTCGCAGGAAGCAAGTGCAGGAGGTAAAGCAACAAGGAAGTTGGCAGAGATGTCTAGCGCCAGAAGTGAGTGGCAAATTTGCGGCAGCGTACTTGCAAGAAAGGAAGGGATAGAGTTGGGGGTGCTTGAAGAGCCAACCAGGAGATGAGTAGTACCTATAGTAAATATTAGCGTCGGCAAAGGCGCAATCAAATGTTTTATACCGGCATACCAGGTTCAACCTTAAGCTGCACGATCGGGATTCCGTCTCCTTTCACGATCAGTCCTCGCCCTTCCTCGGCCACGACAATTGCGGACGTGCGCTCTTCGCACTTGCTCTCGTTCCCGTCCTCGTCGTCGCCGAAATCATCCGTTTCGTCCCCGCTCGTTAAGCCAACTTCGTCCCTTTCATCGACTGTCTGCCAAGCCATATCGAAGCTAGGATTTTCTCGAAGCCGCGGCATGCCACTTTCATGTAGGCTGTTGGTATTACTGAGCCCGACAGAAGAGGATCTTGATCTAATGCTCGCAGAGTATTCGGACCACCGTGTTTGGTCTATTGGCGTCCTTCCTGCTGAGGAGGTCGCACCTTCGCCTGCAAGTACCCTGGCCACCTCATCGGATGAGATTCCCACCGCGACGCCAACTTCTTCGTCTTCTCCGGAAACTATATGCACATGCCCGTGATCACTTGTAGTTAGTGCACTTCCTGAGCTTGCATACGCGGAAGAGCGTGTCGATGCAGAGGACGAACCAGCCGAGGAGAGGGATGGGAGAGTTGAGGAAGGCCTGTCTGAGGTGCGGGTGTACGGCAAGCGCTGTGGGTATGGATCCGGAAAGTGTGAAGGGTCTATGGATGGAACTTTCGGGGGGCGTGCGAAAGAGAATGGAGGGGAAGAATCGGAACGGAAGGAGGCTTCACTCTCGGAGACGGACCTAGCAAGGACTGAACGCGACAATGAGTGCACTGCTTGTGATGGTGGCGGCGCCACCGAGGTTGTGTCTGGGGTTGGTTCGAGCACAACACGATCGGCAGCTATCATTGCGGTGAAACTCTGCGCGGCGTAGTCTGGTGAATTGAGGTGGTTTTCACCCACAGCAGGGGGTGTTGGTGCACGTGTACGGACACCTGGCGAGGGTCGTGAGTACGGAGAAGGAAGCAGTGCAGGGGAATTGGTAGTGAGAAAATCTAAAGCTCGAAAGGGAGTCAGTTCGGGGACGAAGGTGAAAAGCAGGTGGGGAGGCGAAGTGTCAAAGAGACGTGATCGTATCAATTGACATGGCCCGTGGTAAACAAATACATCTTGACGAGGTTTATCCAAATCAAGAGCTACCCGTGTTTTGAAGTATGGAAACGGGGTACCATGGCGGCAAATTACGGGCAAGCGCCGAGAGCGAATATATGCTTACCGGGGTGATCGCCGTTGTCTATCCAGCTTGTTGGACGGATTAAGTGGGCATCCATGTCGGAGGTGCTGAGAGTATACTTGAGAGCGGAGGTCAGTGGATGGAGTGGAAGTGGTTTGTCGTGAACATTGAAGAAGGGTGGGGAGGGCTTTGGGGAACTCGGAACGGAAGCGGATTTTTTTGCAGAAGGGTGGAGGGAGTGAGGATGGTGATACCTGACGAGTTCACTGTAAGATGTCGAGCGAGAGACTGGCTGGCCACTGTTTTGTGACTTACATGCCTTAAAGTTCCTCCCGGGAGCGACGAGGGTGTCAAGGACCTCAAGCGAAAAAGCACACAAAACATTATGTACCTTCCCTGGTACAGTCCTTTATGTAAATTATTCTCGCCTTTCCCAAGTCGTACAGCTCTCAGCTGTCCTCCATCATCATCACCATGTCTGACAACGCCGAAGCCTTCTGCCACCCTTCCCTATGTAATGGGCATCCACCTCGCCCGCCATATCAGCGCTCCCGACACTGCGATCTCGCAGGCTTTTGAGTCACAAGACCACCAACATTCCCAGCCTAGAGGTGGGTTCCCTTTGGAAGCGCCCCCCTGAGACCGCAAGGTATATATAACCGAACATATCTCCTCGGTTTTCTGGGCCTCGAGACAAAGCTGTGTGCGACAAGGCCTTCAATGAAGGGCTTGAAACGTTCAAGCTGACAACCTGCCGTGTCGTTGACACGTCCGATGTTTCCGTGGTACCCTGAAAATAACCTTTCCAATCGACCCGATAGTGTGCGGTGTCAACGCTGTTGCACATATCAACGAAATGCTTCCGTTTGCACGCACCCGCTGACTAGCACTGACAACAGACGTGTCCGCAAGCTCGAATGCTCGGTACACGCTTGCCGGGGGCCTGACACGTGCCGTGGAAAACTATGCTACCTATCATTTTCTTAAAAATCGTACAGGTCAGGTTTGTCCGAGTGGAAGGCTACTTTCTTCTTTGCCTTCTTCAACTTCTGAGGGCTCGCCTCGGTCGCGCCAGACTCGGTCCTCTGTAGCGATACATGTCCCTCAAACGAGCGGCTCTCAAGCTCCATTGCAATGCGAGCGAGTGCGGTGATGCTTCCTTGGTCGGTGACGTGCATGGGAACCTGGCCAGTGTCTAAACCGACCGCAGTCGACGAAGGCGTAGTGCGCCGCTCTGTGATACCTCCTTCCAAATCAAGATGCATCGTCTCAAAGATGAGCCTTTTTCGCATACACCTGAACGCGAGATTGTTTTCTCCGGTTCCAACGTTTGCTGCTGCAGACGACGACAAACCCCGAAGGGTGGAGTATTTGTCGCTGGTGGGAAGTATACTATGTGGTGCCGGCAATTTATGAATCTGTACCAAACCATGGTGAGAAGGGAAAAGTGCTGTAAGTGCCGGATTGGCTGAGAGACTGTCATTATGCAGTTAGACACACGAAATCTCAATTGATCCGCACCACCAAAGCCTGACATCGAGATAGTTGCATCGGTCACCCAACCGACCTTCTGGACCCATCCAGATCCTGCCCAGAGGTCCGTGCAAAGGTGCGGAGCAAGGGTGACACAGGCGCAAGCATGAGGATACTGACGCAGCAGACGGCGCAAGGCATACAAAAAGCGCAGTATGTCCTGTGTACCCGTGAAGAGATGCACTTGAACAAAATTGTGTCTCTCACTGTTGGGCAATGTTCTCCCCACTCAGGGGATCCCAGAGCCGCTATGCATAGGCGAACGACTTCAGTCGATGGTGTAGTCGCAAGGACGTGCATTATTTGTTTCACAAGTCCATCCATCGACAATGCGAGGTCGTCGTCTATAGTCAAGTTCAACGGTATGAGCCGCTCCGCCTTGTGGGCCTCGTCTATCACAGACATAGGGACGCGGCATGTCAGGTCAAACGTGTCGCAGAAATGATCTGCGGGTCTAAAACTGACGGTCACCAATCCTCCGATCGCTCTCATCTAAGAATCGGTACACACAGGTTGGTCACCGTTGTCTCGAACTTCTTCATCGGTTCGTAGCGCCATGCGATCTTTATCTTCTCTCCGCCGTGAACTGCATCTTCTTCATCTAATATGGGCATCGGATCGTTTTTTGAGTTTGATGTAGGCGTCCACATGCATTCTTTCGCAAACGACAGCGCGTCTTCGTGGACAATGCACACTTTATGACCGCTTGCGATGCCTTGAGCAACAAAGTATTTTTGCACCAATTCGCCGTAAGCGGATTGGGGATCAGGTGCGAGGACCGCTAGCGAACACGAAAGGGGCATGCCTCCACCCAAGATGTCATCGAGGGATGGGATCCCAGACGATGTCAGGACCGTGGATATGGAAATGGGACATGGGCGAGTCCCTTGTGGAAGATCAACTTGTCTTGATGGCGCCCTCCGCTTGAACGCAGACATAGCATCTATAGCGTCACAAGTCACGACGTATGTCACGTTATCGATGGGCATCAAGAACTACAAGTGCGGAAGCATCAAAGAAATAAACACCGACCCTGCCAGAACGTTTGGTAAACTAGTCAAGGCCGTTCAACGACATTCCCTCTGTCTTGTCAGCCAGCTGCTGCACTTGCTGTTCTGCAACCTGCACATCCGAGGGCTCCCGGACCAAACTGACATCCTTTTCCCCGCTTACAGAATCCCGTCCGATGATCCTGATGGTGAACCCATTGGAAACGTTCGGGAGCCGTGTAGCACCGATGGGCCGTTGACCGGGTCGCTGGAAAGGATTGAACTCGATAGGGTATTGCCGTGGTTTCACTAAATCCTCGAGTTGAGCCGTGCTCATACGTGGCGCTAAACTTGGGATCGCATGGTGGATTATCTTGGAGAACGAGTCTGTTTGCACCTCGGCGGATTGCTCAGCGTACTCCGTCACGCCGAAGGGCATATCCTCTACGTGACAGAACAAGATAACGGACGCCCATGTTTTGTAGCTGAGCAATCCAGCATTGAGGGCTACGATGGCATCGGGGAGTTTGTTAAGAGACGTGAAGCGTGGATCCCAGTTCTCATGTTCTCCGTCAAGGTACACTGTCAAGGTGCTCTGTCCCATAGATGCGGGACTTCTGTATGTGTACACTGGCTCGTTTCGTTTCGCCTTTGCAGCGATACTTTTCTTGTTTGCTTTCTGTACGATGGAGTGCACAGCGTAGCCGAAGAGCGTAAGCTTGATGTCGGTGTGCGGCAACAACAACGCTAGCTCTGAGAAACTGCGAATACCGTCTGGAACTCGAAGGGGACTAAGATATTGAAAGGACTCACAGTGGGAGCATGTTGAGTTCAACTTCCGCCCCAAGATAGTGGATATCAAGCGTTTGTCGGTGTCCAGGAGAACCGCGACTTGGACTTGCAACTTTTAAGACATTGACTAACAAGTGGTATACGGTGAGAGGGTAATGCATAAGGAGCGCGGCGGGAGAGTCGAAAGGTAAGGAACGCCATTGGTACCACGACTTCCAGTCAACCACTTCAGCTGAGGATCCGATCAGCGGTTCACTTCCTGGTTCGAAGTGCAGCTTAGGAATCAAACTATCTTCAAGTTTCCATCCTGCCTTGTCGTCGAGATGCCGATCGAGGAGAAGTAGATAACCATCTTGATAGCTTTCGACAGGATTGACGCAGTACGGATTATCGTGGCTACCCACAGTGTTTGGCTGAACCTGATGGGGAGCGCTACCACCGGCTTCACTCCAGTATCCATAGCCTTGGGCTCCAAGAACACCAAAGTAAGCACGTATGAGGGATTCGGAAAAGGTGCCATCCGACTCAATTTTCCCCCAAGGAAAAGGCTTGAGAATAGCTCGCACTTCCGGAACTCTCAGCATGTGACGCTGTAGGATGTACGATATAACAGCTTCAAACTTCACCTGATCTAACCCCCACCCACCTTATTTTTTTCGCAGAACAACTTATGACCATCGGTGCCAAATCGCCCGTTTTTCCAATTCGCGACTTGACACTGCAGCATCAACTGCTCTTTAGCGACATGGATTCCCAAGCGATGTGGGACATGCCTTTCTGGAACAGTAAACGGCGGACTTGCACGCTGAACAGAGCAATGGCTATTGACCACAAGTAAGCAAGCAACGGATGCCACTCGAAAGACTCGGCACCTTCTGTCCCATATGTTGTGACAAGGGCGCGTCACAGTTGAAACAGCTTGCCATGATGCTAAAGTCTAGCTTCTCTGGTTGACCATCCGGACTGGACATCGCTTCTTTGAATTTGGCTGCTC
The DNA here is from genome assembly GCA_038090535.1 of Tylopilus alboater. Lineage (NCBI taxonomy): Eukaryota > Fungi > Basidiomycota > Agaricomycetes > Boletales > Boletaceae > Tylopilus > Tylopilus alboater. The sequence continues at coordinate 16,500 of JBBPMW010000182.1, read as the reverse complement.
CTAGATAGGTTATACGATTGAGATCTGCTGCAGTTGGCATCGGCATGTTCAACGACCGTGACATGTTGGACAAAGAAGAAGTTCGATAATGAAGCAGAGGTTGGAAAACAAGTCTAGGTTATGTATGACCCCAATCCTCAAGCACGTGTCGATGCAAGCCCCCAATGGTGTTCGGGTCCGTGCCCAAGTTTGAATTCAAGGCTTGAAGCGAGTACGTTGTTGTGGTAAGCGATCACTGTCCGCCGCTCTTACGGGAAGACACGCATGCCAGTGATCGCATAATCAATGACCCATCCTTGGCTTCTCACTCATACTACCCAGTTCAAATTGCTAAAGAACGTCGCAGTGGGGTGTATCCATGTATGTCTGTTCAATGTCACACTGACCACGACTAACTCAATACGATCGTGCAGGCTGTTAATATTGCCTGTTTCCTCCATCTCTTCAAAGAAAACGTCGGAAGCCCTTGCTTGGTGCGTCTACCACATTCCATATTTTTTCAAACATTGACGATACTGTTAGACGTATGGTCCATCCATGCTCCCCACGTTTGAGACCTCGGGAGAAATTGCAATTGAAAGCATCGTGTCGCATCGGCTCGCGCCATATAACTTGACTCGAGGAGAATTGGTTTCCCTCAAATCGCCCGTGAAACCCAACAGAATTATCTGTAAAAGAATCATTGGCCTCCCAGGAGATATTATCTGTGTCGATCCAACAGGTTTGAAAGCTCCTTCGGAGGAACACGTTGTTGTTCCAAAAGGTCATGTCTGGATAGCAGGCGATAACGCGGCATGTTCAACTGATTCAAGAGACTATGGCCCTGTCTCAATGGGATTGATAAGAGGCAGAATCATTGCCAGGGTATGTTGCTCCTGTATGTCTCTCAAGAGTGTGTAAATCCTTCTTGGCAGGTGTTTCCCTTCAATAGATTCCAAATCTTCACTCATGGGGGGGCATACATTGACGAACGTGATAGGTAAGGAGGACCACAAACGGTTTAGCGAACAAGCGTACTCGTATAATGAATGGTATACATGAATATGCCAGCTTGAGTTGTCACCGTACGAAGTTCATTGAATAGCCTCCTTGACCATTTGGATCGAACTTGAAATTGTCGGTGGAAAGTCCGAATTTACCTAGAAAGTGAACCATTATGATATGAATTGTTGATCTCACGAAGCAGAGGCATACCAAGGATGGTATTTCCGAGACCCTTCAACTTATCCATCATTTCGGCTGTCTCTTTTTCCTGGGCTGCTCGCGTACGAGGCTCTAAGGACTGCAGAGCCTTCCTCGTCTGCGTCAATTCTGCTGAGCCAGGGGGAAGCAACTCTATCAATAGCTTGTAATCTAGCAATCGCGTCGGTAATAATTGCCAGCTCAGGATTCTATCCGAGAACGGACCTTCTTGAGCGCTGGTGAGGGATGACCATGTACCAATTTTCTCGTTGGATGTTGCCCTTCGTTGGAGTGCCTTGATGTAGTGTGGGTCATCGCTGAGAGCTGTGATCTACTGCTCAGAGCGTTCATAGCCATGCCGACCGTGTGCAGTCACCTTGAGCACATGCATCTACCACTCCTTTGTGGTCTTCCTGCCCAGTTGCTAGAATAAGATTGCATCACAGACCAACTCGCTCGGCTCACCAGTTTCGACAGGCATGCACCGATATTCGCATACAGGACTGCTCGCGCTTTCGCGTACTCTGCATCAAGCGCATTCGGAATATCCGACATCGCTGCCGCGGTAGGATCTCCGGTTGGTCCTGGAGAATCGACATCGGCTTGATCAAGCTCTGGTTCAGCCGACTGATTTCGTGGAGGCAAGCGGCTAAGCGCTGTCCTATATGATGCTAGGGCTTCAGTCCACTTTCTTGCTTTGAACAATTCATTCCCTTCAAGCTTTAGTTCATTGGCTCTATCCAGATGTTCCCTTGCATCCATGGCGTGGAGGTGGTTGTGGCGGGTCAAGGCATCTGGGCCGACCGTGAGAGACCTCGAGGCGAAGGCGGTCCTGATTAATCCGGTTCCGATGCTCTTTTACTAGTAACCAGCATTCAAGTGCACGACTTGGATCCTCCCGCTCTTTTTTCCTGTACATACCTTTCCACCTCATTCGTTCTTTTCTCTCTAGCGCAGGTCGCTTTCATTCTGCTACTCGCAGTTCTTTCGATCTCTCCAGCCTCATGTTATTGATTAGCTCTCCAATTCCTTCCATACGCATTACCCCAGCGCCGCCAGAGGAGAACCACCCAGATCCTCTCTCTCCATTCCCGTATGCAAAGCTGGATATAGATGATGATGGATATAGAGCCAACTGGTTGTCATTGCCACCTCCGGCTGCCTCGTCCCCATGGCATTCCTCGCCTTTGCGACCTGTCGACCGTCACGGTCCATCTCATAAGGGACTTAGCCAGGATCAATTCAACTCGTTGCTCAAAGTGTCGCGTGACCAAACAGTCAAGTTTGGGTCGCAGAAGGTCCCTGATCTCCGTAAGGAGTTGGCGCTCAAGAGTCTCAAACAACGTATGTCTTTTTCTAGTAGCGCTCTGAAAAGTCTAGTTACCATGTAACTAAATCTGGAGACAGTGGAGCGACGCGCTCGTTTCCTGGCCAAAGTCAACGAACCTTCACGCACTGCCACAATATCCGTCTCCGAGGTTACTCTAGAGTCATCAACGGCTATCCCTTGCAAGTCCGAATCTGGATCTTCCGTCCCTGGGATTGCGGCAGAAAATTCGGAGGACCTGGTCGTTGTCAATTCATTCGACAATCCAGGGTGGGATGAGCAGGGAGAACGCGGTCTACTCATCGCTGAACAACCTCTTGCGAGCTCAAAGTTTCCCCCAGCTATGCAGAACAAGCCGAGACGTATCCCGCCTTCTTTAGACGAAATTACCGCCCGTCTGAAGCCAGCGCATGCATCATCCAAAAAGGATTCCTCTTCATCTCGGCTGCCCAACTTCCTGAAAGCCTTCGGTTTATCGTCTGGTTCTATGCACGATCAGATCATGACACTCCCTGTCCGATCCCTCGCGTTGAATGACGAAAAGTTCGACACCATTTTCACTCGGCAGGTTATCCACCCACAGCGTCCCGACCCGTACAATATAACACTAGGATCGAGACCTGCAGTCATATCTCACACGGTCGATGTCGTGGCTGGACCCACGCTACACACCCGTCGTGCCGACACTGCGCGAGATATGATCGTGACCCTCAGCCGTCGTAGCTCTCCACCTCCTGGCCTGGGCTGTCACGAATACACACGGACTAGCACTGCGGTGAAGAGATGCAGTGCCCCGGCCGAATTACAACACAGTGGGCGAATTGGTTTTGACCGTATGGCAGCGTCACGAGGTGGTCTTTGAAATCAGTGGACATGTGGCTTACCAGGACCCTGTCCTGTCGTTCGTTATCTATCCTGCCACTATGACCCACATGGTTGAATATTATGCATCATGTATACAAGTCATAATCGATCCAACACTTGATGCTTTAAATTGGTGAATTTGAAGCATTTCACCTCGCAAAATACGTCAACTCAACGCGGGAGAGATAGCTAATTGGATCCCGACCGCGAAGCGGATACCGACGATTGTAACCGGGTTATCAAAATACGTTCAATGAATAATGTACAAGTGGCTGTATTCTGGGCATGCGTTGTGGTGGTCAAATCGTCCGGAATCATCTCCATGATTGCACAGTTCGCCATCGATGTTCCCGGGTATCAGCAAGGTTTGGTGGAGCAGTGGCGTCTGGTGGCGGCGTCGGTGCCTTTCCGCGAAGCCGAGCAATGACAGCAGCGCGTTGGTCTACAATGATCATCGAGGGTCGCGTCTGAGGGACTGATTCAATGTACTTACTGTAGTCGTGTCTTACATACTCGTCCATCAACTCTTCGTCCGAATCGGCCAGGGGGTCTGTGGATGTCACGACATGCCAAGCGTCTGCTCGTAGATAAGGCCTTTTGTGATTAACACGAGACGCTGACGTTAATTACTCACGCTGAAGCATAGTCCGCTGTGGTCCATGCAAGGTACCGCCAGCGGGCCTCTCTGTGGTGGCATTTGAAGGACGATCGGGGCTGGAAGCGCATTTGACTAACCTATAGGCTGTGCTGGAGGTGCGGGTCGTGGAGGCGGCATATAGTGGATATAGGGCTTCTCGCGGACACCGTCGTGGGATTGCCTCGAGGGACGGGAGCGTTGTGAACTAGATTCGGACACTGCATGCGGTCAGCGAATCGTTCTATATTGCTGCTCGTACAGTACCTCGCTGTGACGACAATGCGAGCGCATTTTTCGCCTTCTTTTCATGTTCGAGGGAATTCACAAGGCGTTGCAAAAATATATTACGTTGTGCAGACATGGCTCTTCCCCACTCGATTTCTTCAGTTGTGTCGACGTTCTCCCTGGCCATCTCAGGATCTGTCAGCCGTCTTAACCATGGAACTTTTCCGGGGTTCTGGCGCGAGTAGTCGTCGTCGTAGGGATTTGGCCGATCCGGACCCTCGAGATAATGGTATACTAGCCAAAGAAAGGCTCTCGCTCGGTCTGCGGAGGAGATGTTGACCGGTAAAAAGATATCGAGGAAGTTTAATGGTGGATCAAAATGAGTGGCAGCGAGAGGCTTTAGAAGTTAGCAAGATTTATATCTTGCCGATCGGGAAGAGACTCACAACGGCGTGGTTCGCGAGGACGAAAATCAAATTGACAACACTGGTTGGAGGAAGTTGGCGTGCACGCTGCAAGACCCGTTGTAAAGCTTGATGTGATAAAAAGAAGGAACAGACGCACGCTTTTCTCAAGAATTTCTTCTGGGGTGGAGGGTGGCATCGACCTGAGCTCTGATGGAAGGAGGGCTGCTTTCAAACAGTTCTTGATGCGGGGTGCATCCTGGGCATTTCCGTCCGTCTTCTGCAGCGATGGAACAGGGTGGTAAGTCCTAAGAGCAGTTTTCATTTCCGGAAAGACTGTGAGGTTGGTCAGAACAATCGAATAGCCATGCACGATCCGTGGCACCAATGCATACATGCCATTGTTGTGTTGATGCGTCCCACGTTCGTCAATAAGGAGATCTTTGCTAGTTCGACCGCGAATGCGGGTGTCTCGACCATTTTGTCCTTGAGCACCTTGGAGCATTTGCTGGAGTGGTATATGGCGTTGACGTAGAGATCGCAGAAGTTGACGTGGGAGGAAGTGCTTGGAGCTTGGCTGGTGAAGACGGCGTTGGTGTCGGAGAAGATGTGGTCGAGGAGATCGAACTGGACGTCCCCCCGGGTGAGTGGCTCGGCATCGTTGCGCTTGATGGGGAGCACCCTACGACTGTGGTACCCCACGCTAGAAGACAAAAATGGTGAACGAAAGTGGCGAAGGAGATGAGATTAGGACACACAGCGGAGCGGGCTCGTGCGGCCAGCCAGAAAACTCGGTGGGAGATGCCATGAGAGACACGAGGCGGTGAGGTGGGGAGCTACCCTGTCATTATACTTCGCACGATTCCAAACAATGGCGCCGTCCAGCGGTCCCGCTGACGGTACCACTATGGTGCATCTAAGGAGGACAACATGGCCAGTGTCGGACTAGTTGCTTGGCGACACCAACAGCGGCCTCGTCGCTGGTGTCGACGACGACGACCGAGTAGATCGGACTTGCCCTAATATCACGTAATTGTAGTCTTTTGCTCACGGTCGCAGACTCGAAGCTAATTGGATTCGGCTTGAACGCAAGCGCTGACCATGGACTCCAAAAACGCATCAGAGGCACTCACCGCGATGGAAGGACTAGGTTTCGACGACGTGTCCAAGGTGTGAATTTACCCTGACTTGCTCGTATTGCAGGTCTACTATCTCTGTTCCCAGAAAGAAATACAGTCCGCCCTCGTACAGGGTCAAAGACAAGCTCAAGCCCACAGCCAGCTTCTCGCCTTCACAAGCATGTGTTGGGACAAGTTGAGGCACTTTTTTCCGACTCAAATTTTACCTCTCATCCCCTTAACAGGTGTATCACTGGTACACCAGGCAGTCGTTTCGCTCGCGGCGACGAAGCATGCATCGCGAACTGCATAGAACGCTTCGTGGACACTAGTGAATACTTGCTTGGCCAAATCCAGCGGCAACAGCAACTACAACAAGCCCAGAAGTCCTGATAACCAACAATTAAATTTACCTGTCTCTTTACCTCTACATAACACGAGTACGATATAAACATGGTAACATGTCGAGCTACAAGACCAAGTTCGTGAGCTTCTTCCACCAATACGCTATGAGCACTGGTGCGAAGAAACAATAAGCCTCAGCAATTTCCCACTTATTCCGTAGCTGTAGGGGAATCTCCACTGGCTTTTGCTTCTTGGGGGATGCACCTGTTTCTAAGAACTGGGTGATATAGTCATCTTTTTCCGACCATAACTTTCGGAGCCACATGTCGAAACAGTCCTTTTCGCATTCGGAGAGATCGAGCTCGGCAGGGCTTATCGCAGACCCATTTGAAATGATTGACCCTAAGCTGTTTCCTATGGGCACATCTTTTGCGACATCGAATATCCGCAGATGCATGTGAACGACCGGCGGAGGCACGCGATCACAGAATATCGACCGCAGGGTATAGTAGGACTGCCCGTAACCCTTAGGAGGAATACCTTGGAGGATGAACAGTGAATTCTCTACATCCCAAGGGTTTGTATTGCGTTTACCTGGGTAAACCACTGTTATATCAAGTAACTTGAGCGTGGGCAGTCGAGGGGCGAGTGATCGCAGGCTGTAATGGAGCCCCGTTGAGCGGGGAAGGAGTATATTGCGAAGGTCAGGCTACACTCCAACCGTTAGCCCCATGAAAAGCAGGGTGAACCTTGACGCACGACACCCAGCTTCTCTGCGTACTTGCTACTAATTGGTCGTGTATCTTTGCTCACAAGCGTCCCTTCGGGAAACAGTATGAATGCGAACGGTTTGTCTTCCTCCTGTGCCTTCTTCCCAAGTTTCGAGAGCTGGCTTGCCAAGTGGATCTTATCGGATGCCCATGAGCGCGCAAGGAATATGAACCTATACATTTGCATGCCCTAGTGCGCATTGAGTAGCTTGTCAGTTGACCAAAGGCAGCTCGTACCGGCCCGATAACAGGAATCCATTTGAGACTCTTCTTCAAGACGATGAAGACGTCTTTGTGCATGCTCGCAAAGTATGTCAAGCACCAGACGTACCACCAGTCTGAGTAGACCTATAGCCGCAACTGGATCAGCCAAGCCAGGCGTTAGGAACACGCGTCGCACGCGCACCTGATGGTTTGAGATGATGACACACTTGGAAGGCATGTGCAAAGCTACGACCTTCCCTGATACATCACGTTCCACAATATTCTGGATCTCTTCTTCCGTGAACTTGCCCTGGCCTTCAGTCTCAAACGTGATGGACAATTTTGTCGGAGCAAACCATTCATTCATCAGGTCTGCGAAGGGTGAAGTACGTCTCTTGCATAGATAGCGCATGCAAATTCTGAGAGAGACGCACTCAGCAGGGTAGCAAACGCACCCTTGGTGTACCTGATGCCCTCGTCATACAGCTTGGTTGAATTTGGACCCGGCGCGAGCTTTAGTGGCAGGACAAGCAAGAGTTGGGACCCATGGATCATGAAACATCCTGAGATGAATAACAATAGGAACAGCAACCCGTTAAGAGTCTGTGTCCACGTCCTGGGGGGCCTTGAGTGGATGGGCAACTGGTGCTGCGGTTGGGAGGCATCTACAGTCATAACAGGCGGGAAGAGGAAGAGGGATATATACAAGTAGGGTGTGGGTGGATTTCTGAGAGTCCAAGAGTGTCTATATGAACAACGGCCTCACAGTAAATGCAGAGCTGGTAGAGCATGCCAGCGGTGCGTCCGCATGCACATTGACATGGCTCATGTAATGACGATGACAAAGAAAGAAAGAAAGAAAGAATTTATTCTCATTGCCTAATTACTCAAGTCACGTGGTCCACAATTTCAGCAGGCGAACGGCTTGCCGATCGTACCCTCGGCGTAAGACAGGTAAATGAGCTGTGGTGCAAATGGCATTGTCAGGCTCTACGACTGAATCCACAACCCAAGGCCCACTTTCCTTGATGAATACATAGGTTCCCGCGACGCAGATGAATGCGCCCGCTAAAATGGTCATCACAGCAAGCATGGTCCCAATTGGCCGCCGTCTGATAGCGTACATCCCGCCATTCAGGTGGTAGGTATCAAACAGCCAAAAAAATCCAGCCAGACCATACGTGTACCACGCCGCAAACAGTGCAGCCACAATGCCGATAAGGTACGAGAAGATTGGCACTGCGACGGCAAAGAGCACGCCGATCGCCACGCCGCCGAAGCACAGCAAAGTCCACACAGTCCAACCGAGTACAGTGTGCGAATGGACGTGCTGAGAATTTCGGAAGAGCCGAACGAATATAACCTTTGCCACGGTGTGGATGTAAAGTCCCCCAGTACTGCCGGACACATCTTCTGTGACAATGGCCGAGAAACAAACTTGGTAGTACGTACAACATGAAATTAATGAACGCGATCCCAAAACACGCCTTTGCCCACTTGGGGGACAAGGAGAAAAAATTGGGAGATTGAGTAGTGTTGCCGATGTACACATAGTTGACGATGGAGAACACGGCGTAAAAGGTGGTTGCGAATCCTTGCAAGCACCATGCCGCCTGCGATGTTTTTCAGAATGCCAGTTAAACGATGTTCCACGTATTGTCAAAATGACCTTCATAGCGTCCTGCGGTCGCTTCATCTCGGAAATCAGGATGAAGAACCTAAAAGCATTATCAGAGGGTTCTCGTGATGTGACCCCGTATCCGTGTTACATACAAGAAATGTCCTATGCGTTATCAGCCTCGTGCATGCTCGTGTGTAGACGATACGTACCCGCGTAGCCAAACACCTATTTGGGTGGGGTATAACCTATCATTCTCTCAGCAACGAAAATCACTTACAGGGCTAGTGACCGCCAGAAAAGCGTTTTCAAAACTAGTTGGAATCGTAGCGCTGATTACTCGACCGGGCATTGGGTTTACTCCAGCACCAATCATAGATAGCACACCTGCGATCGTAATCGCTACGACGCTGACAAGTCCCATCCATGTTAAGCGATCCAGAGTCCGAGGAAGTGCAATGAGGAAGGTTATTGCACCGCAAATCAAGACAAAATACGTGCTGCATAGTCTCCCGTTGGAAAGAGTTGTCAAGGCCTGCTGGCCGCTCAGTAATTCAGCACCCTGAGCAAGGTTGGGTTGTGTGGAAAGGAGACGGCTGCAGTAATTTGCTCACAACAGAGGCGATGGCGAAAATGATTGTTCCGGCGAGAAGTATCACCCGGCCAATTGGACCGAACAAGATATAGCCCGCATCTCCTGCGGAGGTGATGAATGTTGGACCGTGAGAGAGCTGTAGAAGACAGACCCATGGTGTGTACGCTGAGGTGGTTTAGCTTGAAGTCTATGAGTAGTTTGGCTGTGAAGAGAGCAAATATTCCCAAGAACACGATGAGAATGAGGGCTGGCACGATGCCTATGGAAGGATAAGAGAAAGCACGGAGATGAAAGAAAAGACGCACCCACGACGGCAAGTGTGTTCGGCAGAGATAACATTCCATTGCTCACGATTTCCGCTATCATGAGAACAGAGACGAACTAGTAAACGTCAGTGGAATGTCTGTGAGGGAGGAGAGATGGCCGTGGACCTGCCAGCTGAGAGTCTTGTAGCGAATCTGATGTTGCTCGTCATCCTCAAAGACGTCCTTATCCATGGTGGGTGGAGTGGCTGTGCTGTCCATCGGCTTGGACTGCTGTGTGCTCCCGGCAGGTCCAAGTTTTAATTATTCGCGTCTCGTCGCGCAGGGACACGACAATACCTTCCAGGTCTCTCAGTCGTACGCTGGATTTGATGGATTCACACCGCGAGCTCGCCGACAAACGTTCTCTACACGACTTTGAAAAGTACTCCGGTCCAAAGCCTGTCCATCTCCACAGATCCTACTTTGACTTCTATGCCCGCCCACAGACAAGCCCCCCTCCGCATTCTCCCCCGGAGTCATTTTACAGGAAGCATTCTCGCCGTACTACAGAGCAGGACAGGAGTAGAGAAAAGGTCTCAGACTCCTCCTTTACATTCCCTAGCTCGGACCAATTCCCTGACCCCTCCAGCTTTCTCTCGGGCAGTGACCTCACCCCCCGGCTCCACCGCACTCGCACTCGCACCCGAACCGGTCCTTCATCCCAAAAACCGAGATGGCACGACAATCCTCTTCCGCCCTTGAGGTTCTCTGGAACCTCTAGTCTGGAGGACCCTCCCCCCACACCTGCCGATGATTCCTCCGTCCGTGGTTTTTCTGCCCTCGACTTTTCTGTCCTCGTCGCTGCTCCGATCGCAGGAGTAGAGACCTTGGATGCGCTCGTAGACGGTATGAACGGAATGGCTGGCGCATCCATGGAAGACCTATTCTCGCGCAACGCATCAAACTCGCGTTTTCCTTTTTCTGGTCACCATCCTCTATACCAACCCCCGCTCCCAACTCCACCTCCGGGCGTCGTACTTGGCAAAGGAAAAGGCAGAAGGCGCGAAAAGGTTGTCACCTCAGATGACGACGACGACGACGACATACCAACTACAAAACCTCCCCGCTCCCACCCGCGTTACCGCCATAACCCTGTTTCCAGCTTCTCGCGAAAAGCGTCCACCTCTACCATCACGGTCGATTCTACTCTTAGCGATAATATCTCACCTCCGGTCAGCGACTTGAGCAACTACACTCCACCCAGTATCGTACACCCCACGGAGCGTCCACGAACTATAATCCCCTCTATATCTGAAATTATTCGCAATCATGCGCCACATACCCTTGATCGCACACGCCCACCATCCGTACACACCCTGGGTCATGGTCATGTCAATGTCAGTTTATTAACAGGTCCGGAGGAAGAGGAATCTGAACCAGAACCCTTGACACCCGACGAGGAGGCTGAACTTCTCAGTCGGTCATCGATGGACAGTATTGAGCACGAAGTCAGGCGGACGTTCAACAACCAAAGGAATTCACAAGTGACCGCTCCACCTTATAATGGTCCTCGTGCCCCACCCCTGGCTTCTTGTCCTTTGAATACCTCTGATGGTTCCAGTGTCCGTCTTGGCGTTCGTGCTGCCGCCTCGGACACATGTGCCCATTCATCCTCGACAGGTTCTGCACATGCGTCTCAGCAGTCATTCGACCCAATTCAGTTCTCTGTATCTCCAACATCTATACCACAAGCGATCGCCGAATACCTGCGGTCTGCACGATTAACGACACTACTGAAGCTCACACGATACCCACATGCTTCATTAGACCACCCACTTACCGTTAGTCTCGCAGATATGGGAGACCCAAATGGCTTTCCGCTCGTCGTGTTCCTTGGCCTGGGTTGCGTAAGACATATCATGGGTCTCTACGATGAAATGGCTGATTGCCTAGGCCTCCGATTGATTGCCATTGATAGGTAAGCTAATCCCTGATCGTCAGTCGATGAGAGCTAACACGAATCGTGTTAGATGGGGACTTGGTCGCACCGAAGTACCTCAGTCAAAATCCGCTCGTGGCATTATGGAATGGGCTTCTGTTGTGGAAGAAGTACTCGATCAGCTCCAAATCTACGAATGTAGTGTCATGGCTCACTCCGCTGGAGCTCCATATGCTTTGTCTTTCGCGAATCGCGTACCTGAGCGCATCAGGGGTGATCTTTGTTTACTCGCTCCATGGATCGGTGGTGGCGAAAGCGGTACGAGACTTATTCGCTACATAGTACTTGACCACTGAGAGCGATCCCTAGGTGGTTACAAGTGGTTGAAGTATGTTCCCAATGGTATTCTCAAGACCGCGCAAGCTGCAGAGTGGAAAATACAGGCATGGATGCTCGGAAAGCCCCCAACGATCGCCTACCGTGGAATAGGTTATACAGCTCCGCCATCTCCAAGCAAGCCTTATTACATCCAGCCGGACCCCTCTGCGGACTCTGACTCATTGTCGCAGTCCGAGCAACTCAGCAAGTCTAGTGTCTATCCATCTCAGTCAGACGCGAGGAGACGGATGAGTGTTGCATCCAGTCTGTTCAGTGAATACGACGATTTGAGGGACTTCGACGGTCGCTTCGGGAGCCAGAGCACGCTAGGCGCACGGTCCACGAGTCAGCAAACGAGACGGAAGGCTTCCAGGGGTATTCTTGGCCGGCTGAAACCATCCAAATCGACGTCGCAATCGCAGCCTCCGTCGCCAGCAGCGGAAACAGCGAATCATTCGAGTGTGGGAAAGAAGTTGAAGACCCTTCGGTCAATGGGCTCGCTAAAGGGCAAAGCGGGTGCTAATGGCTCAAAAGTCGACAAGACGAACTTACCTAGCCCTCGACTCCCTCAGCCCATCTCCGTTGACATTGGATTAGGCTTGAGTGACTTCGACTGGAACAATAAACCCGAGAGCCCGGTACCCCGCACGTTGACGCCGTCTCCCAAGAACGTACCTCTGACAGGGAAGCCCGTGAACTCTACTCGAGGGGTTGATACCAACGTCGAAAAGCCCGCTGTTAAATCACCCATTCCCAGACGGGCAGGACGGCGCTCAATTTCGTTCAGCGCGTCTAGTGCGGCTACACCTAGGTCAAGCCCGCCAAGCATACCTTCGTCGCCGAGGAACAGCGTTCTCTCCTCACCGTACAGCAGTGTCATTACGACCACCTCAGGTTCATACCAGGCAGCAATCGGAAATGCTCTGATTGCTGCGTCTCATGCCGAGGCGTCGAAGGGCACCCACAGTGACCTACTGCAAATCCTGAACCATGACAATCGTCCTTGGGGTTTCTCATATACCGATTACCCTCACAAAGTTCGAGTATGGTATGGCGACCGAGACGAGAAGATTGCAGAGAACGCAGTGAGATGGATGGAGCGTACGATGGGCGAGGATCGGTGCGACGTCGAGGTCGTCAAAGGGGCTGATCATGCCCTCATGTACAAGAGCTCCGTCGTGGTTGAAGTCCTGGAGTGCGTTCGAGAATTTTGGTGAACTTTGTTCCCTGCCATGCGTATTGATATCATTTACTCCTTTTGCTCCATACCCTTCACGTTTTGCTTCCATTCATCTTTCGGAGGAACAAACTCGACTTTCTACATGCCTGCCACATACGCTAATCCCCCACCCTCGCATTCTCTTCCTCAAATATTCTTTGATGAGAGTTTGATTGCATTTATTTATCGTACGTGAACGAGGTCCGTCTTCGTTTGACCACACATTGGAAGGATTTTCAATGTACTATTTTGCCCTAGTTCACAGCTGATATTTTTAGTATTAATGTTGTTTAAACATCATTAATGTCAATCTGTACTCGCGCGACATCTTTTGACCTTGGACACGAGGGACAATGTGTGGGCAGCAATCGTGTATCAGATGGGAGCTTCTAGGCAGGACAGTTCGTCGCATACCGTTGAAAAGTGATATGAAGAACCGAGTTGCGCCAAAGCTAGAGGTTCTGGTTTCTCTATGAACGTCTAGTACACGTATGCACAAGATATACCGGTGCTCACCTGTGTCTCTAAGGCCATGAATAGAAGGACCGTCAATTATAAAAGGAAGCCCTGGTCAATCGTGGAGGTCGTGGAGGTGCTTGAATAGACGAAAGCGAGTTCGAAGGATGAGGTTAGGAACTCCAAAAGGCTCGAGTCGGTATGTATACGCCACTAATGATAGCTCGAAACCAAAATTAAATGTCACTGCCAAAACATACCAGACGGTTCTTTATCATGTCTCCACGGCCGCCGTGAGCTGTGGAGCGCTGCATAGAGCATCCTTGCCATCTGTCCTTCATGACTCATCAGTAGTCACAAAAGCAGAGTGTGGACCCCAAGCATATCTTGGCCGGAGGACGGAAAATACATCGGTGCGGCACTGTCCGCGGCCAGAGGTACGAAGACGCTCCCAAATCAGTTCATTTTTCGTTGTCACGGTCGCCTGTCAAGCAGGGAATCCGGTACAGTGCCTGCATCATGTCAGAAAAGGTAGACCTACCCAAGAAGAAGGCAGCGGCCAACACGAGCAGACTAGAAACGGAAGACATGCCTTCAGTCACGTCCAGGAAAAGGAAAACCGCCGGGAGAACGGCTGATAGGGAACCGTCAACACACGAGGCTGGTCGTCACGCCGAGCCGACACCGCGGGGGGCCCAGGGTCGTCGGTCTGACCGTAAGCCCACATGTCCTGATATCCCCATTTTTCTGAGAAGGGTTCCAGTCGTGCCTATCCAGTCAACTGCGCCCGAGCGCTCACGCCAAAGACATTCACAAACGTTGCCCGCGCATCGTCGGATGTCTATCGACATGCAGCGTCCCCGCAGGCCCAACGTGTCCAATCCTGGTACACGACCCGTCAGAACCAGACGGGCCACTAGCGTGCCCCCAGGCCCACCCCGCACCATGCTACAGCGTATGTGCTTCTTACTAAAATCTCGCTTTCCTAACTCACCCGGCACACGCATTATTATTACAGATGCTTGGCACACGGTACTCAACTGTGACCCATTGGTGGATTCTGACGAGGAATGTCCTGACGAGCACCTTCGGCTGGACTATAGTGGGCTTCTTATGCGTCAATTGCATAATATTTTTGTATGCTCATCTAAGTTTCAGATCGGCGAATGCAGGTGATAACACGTCTACGAGGACGACCCCCAACTCCCGAACCGGAGGGCAACCAGACTGTACCAGCCTAGCTTGAGTTTCTTCAATTGAGTCTGCGAATTCTCTGTTGTATTAGACATCTAGACTCGTATGCAGTCCTGATTGCATATCTTGCACTATACACAGTTTTCAAAGAGTATATGGTAGGGAAGAAAATCGAAAGGGTTATTATTAATCAAGGGCAGCGACGAAAAACAAGCGTCGCGGGCAGACCATTTCAGAGAAAATCAGATGAAAGAACAGATGTCGCTGAACAGTCTAGTCCCAGATGATAAAATACATATGCCTTACGAAAAGAATACTACACCACAACAAAATCCGTTCCAATCTCTAATCACTCTGCGAGCCACTTCTCGCACTTCTTCGCGTACTTGTCCAACAGCTGGGCAAGGTCGCGGATAACGAAGGTTAAAACAACGCTGGCGAAAAATTCCGAAGCGTGTCTTAGCTTGATCTCCGCAGCCGTTTTCAGATCAGCGGGAAACGCTGTATAAATAGGTGCCACAGGTTGCGAAAGCAGGGCTTTTGAATGTTCATCGAGCAGCTGAGCGTGCGCGAACAGTCTACCCAATCCGGCCACGTACGCTGCGGGCGAGTCAAGACTATCGTATCTAGTGAGCTTCCAATCCACGCGGAGATATCACGGGGTCACGCACTTTTTACCATTAGTGAACTTGTCGAATTGTCGAGTCAGCTTTCCACCCCATGATGTCACCTGGCGTGTTATGTGAGTCGATCATGGCCGTAACACAACACGTACGGGACCTACCCCACTCTTCTTTGAAACGAAGCCCTCTCCAACGCCAAGTTTTTTGCCAAAATTTGCAACGACGCTGTCGCATATAGACGAGAACTCCTCAAGCTTGCTCACCCATGCCTCCGCCTCTTTCCGCCCAACACTTCCAATCCCGAGCGCTAGTCCGCTACACACGCTACCAGCACCGAAAAACTCAACGCTTGATTGCTGCATTTCCTCTAAAGCAGAGCATAGCACCTCCACAACGCGTACTTTTTCCGGGACATTGGTAAGCTTTGCTCCTCCCTGCGACCAGACGCCCTGGGGGACATGTAACCGCCGCGTGATATAACCGCCTGATCTTGAATTCATGGTGTTCGCGAGCAGCGTCATCATGTGGTAAGGTTTTCTGTGACTGTCGGTTGGCGGGGTGGGCGGAAGTGGTGAGGTTGGAGTGGTAGGGATATTCGTGAGCATCGCGGGCGGAGGAAGAAGTGACAAAGCAGGAGGGGAAAGGAGTTCACACTGTACGGCGAATTGTGATTGAATTTGCACATTGAGGCTGATGTTCTGATTCAGCTTCGACGAGGTAGAGGTTTTCCGTCCGTTTGGAAGCCCTGCCTGAGGGAGCGGGGGACGTTGGGGTTCGAAGGGAGATATTCGACCATTGATGACGGATGGTCGACGGCCTGGTTGTGAAGAAGCACGGCTCCGTCCAGGGGTCGGAGCAATTCCCGAGCTCGAGGGAGAAGTCGGCGTTTTAGCAGGCGGGTGTATGAACGACGACGGAGGGTTCGATTCGGTAGGTGACGAGGACATTGTAGTGGTAGTGGACGGTGGAGCTGACATCTTGCTCCGGCGTTGATGTATTGTGCCCATTGCAATTGACGAGTTGATTAAGGGCTGACCCCCCGTCACGCTCAGCGACTCCCCTCGAGGACGAGAAGCAATAATCTGGGCGGGGACCGGAGATCCTGAAGGCCTCGAAGTGGCCGTCGGCGCCGTAGCAGTACGAAACGGATGGGCTGC
>JBBPMW010000181.1:11675-25774 GCA_038090535.1 Tylopilus alboater | reverse complement strand
GCCATTGTGTGCCTCACAAATTCCTTGTTCTTTACATAACTGCTGTATATCCGATTCATGGAAGTGGCATGTTGCATTGAATATCCATGTGAAGAGTGCATCACCTTCATCTTGGAGCAGGATGTTAGTCCTAATCCTCTCCGGCGGAATTACTATTATTTCCTTGTTATCATCTTCAACCCCGATAGCATGATCTTTTCGTCATGAGAGTGCATCAGCTTTCCCCATTGAGATACCAGGTTTGTAGTGCCAGGTGGAATTAAAGTGTGTTAAGTATTGCACCCAGCGTGCTTGTTGGTGATTGAGATCTTGCCAGGTCATGAAGAACTGATGATTCTGATGATCATTCCAGATCTCGAACTCATGGCATGATCCTTCTAGATAGTGTCTCCAAGCCTCTAGGGCTTTAATTACTGAGAGCATTTCTTTGTCAGTGACTGGATAGTTCTATTCCTGCAGACTCATGGAGTGTGACATAAAGGCAATGGGGTGCCATTTTTCTTCTTTTTCTATAGATAGAACTGCCCCTGTGGCATAATCTGATGCATCACACTCAAGGCAGAATTGACAGTTGATGTCTGGGAATGCGAGTACTGGAGTGGTGGTAAAGCGGTGAGCATGTCAAATGTGTGTTGCTGTGCTTCTTTCCACACAAAGGGTTCATCCTTCTTTGTGAGATCATTTAAGGGTCTGGCCACTTGAGCATAATCCTTAATGAATCTTTGATAGAAATTAGCGAGGCCAAGGAAGCTCCATACTCTGTGGACTGTTTTAGGTTCTGGCCATTTCAGGATGGCTTCTACCTTTGATTTGTCCATTTTTATTCCATCTTTTCCTACAATCATGCCTACTTCTGTGGCACGAAAGGTGCATTTTTCTGGTTTTACAAATAGGTCATTTTCTTCCAATCTTTTTAGTACTTCTAATATGATTTTGTCATGTTCTTCTTGGTTGTCTGTTTTTGTGAATATCATTAGATCATCAATATATACTATTACGACACCTTTCATATCAGCAAAGATTTTGTTCATCATAGCCTGAAATGTGGCAGGTGAATTGCATAATCCGAAGTACATCACAAGGGGTTCGAATGTGCCACAGAAGCAAACAAAAGTGGCTTTCCATTCATTGCCTTCTTTGATCCTGATGTTGTTGTATCTCCATCTGAGATCCATCTTCGTAAATAACTTAGCCCTTTGAAGCTTATCAACCAATTGGGCGATTAGGGGTAGTGGATAATTGTTTTTGATTGTGTGCTCATTTAGATAATGGTAATCTTGTACCATGCATTTCTTTCCATCTTTCTTAAGGACAAAGAATACCAGGGACGTTTGAGGGGACTTAGAAGGTCTTATGTAACCCTTCTTTAGCTGATCATCAAGGAAGGCGGAAACTTCTTCCTGTTCAGTAGCAGATAGGGGTATCAAACACCCTTTACACAGTTTGAATGTGTCTTCTTTCAGATCAATGGCATGGTCCCAAGGTTTCCTTATCAGCATGCGTTCCAATTCTCCCTTATGGAATACTTTTAGAAACTTATGGAATTCTTTCAGAACAAGTTTCTCATGGGTTTTGTCAAGCTTTTCTTTAGGAGGTGGCGCTTCTAGCACAGCTCTTAGCGAATAAGTGAGGTATACATTTTCCTCGTCTTCTTTGTCACATGCCCTTAGCTATCCTGCTCTGTCTTGAAGCATGGTGCAGGTGCGTGGACAACGACTTGGTGACTGATCTCTTTTGCCAATCAATTACGGGATTGTGCTTCTTTAGCCAAGAAAATCCCAAAATGAGTGGATTCTTTCCAAGATCAGTGATCTCAGCCATGACACGTTCCCTGTGTCCTTGATACTCAATGATGATATCTGCGGAATGCGTGATATTGCTGGTGGAGTTCTTAGTTCCATCAACATTGAATACCAGAATTGGGTTGTGTAGTGGTTTTAGAGGGATTTTATGCTTATCAGCCCATTGGCAATCCATAAAGATAATATTAGCCCTGCTATCTAGCAGTGCTTCTGTCTTGATAAAGAAATTCTTTTTGTCAAAAGTGGAAACACTGATTTCCATTGTGATCTCCTTCTGGAGGTGAACGTTTCTCACAAAGATCTCATCTGGGATTTCATTTCCAAATTTAGTATCATTAGTAATAGAGGAATTAAGCCCAGGTTTAATGTCCCTGGTGAGTTCCATTTCTGGAAGCCCCTCTGATGGCAAAGATATGTAATTGTCTATTGATCCTTTCACCTCAAATGGTGAGAATCTATTGTCTGTATCGAGATGTACCTTGTTCGTGGCTCATTGAACACCCAGTTCATTCATTGAGCTTTCTCTTTTCCCTTTTGCTGAGTCTTGAATACATCAGCAAAATAGGCCTTTGCCTCTTTGTATGACATCCGCTAGATTATGCAATCCAGGGCAGAGTTAGAATCTCTTTCACTGCTTTTAGCCTCTTCCCAGGAGGTTGCGGCATCATCATGTGAAGCACTCCTTGTGGATCTTCCTTTGTGGCAGTCCTTCTTGTGCTGGCCACCAAGCCATTTGCAATTGGGGCAAGCAATCTTGGGTTTAGGGCAGGAGCCTACAAAATGGTCTCCTCCACAATTGTAGCATTTGCCATTGCCCTTTCAGGTCAGCATCCTTGTCATATCATTTCCATGTGTTGCGGCATCGACTTGCATTGTGTTAGGGTCACGGTTATTTGATTGCTGAGCCCCTGTAGCTCTGTGAATGAAGCTGAGTAACTGCATCCTTGATCCAACTGCATGGATCTCCTTTAAGTATGCATATGGTTCTTCTTGTCGGTTATTGTCGAGTATGAGGCGATCTATTATCGCCCTGTTTACATTGGTCTCAATGATCTCGCATGGATGCATATTGCCAAGATCAGCAAGCAGCATGAACTTTTGGAATCCGATGATCCAATCATTGATCAGCATTTTCCCTTGTTTCCAGGCCTTAATCTGCTTACAGGCCCATTCTTGTTGATTCACGGATCTGAATAGTCCAGTCATCTCGTTTTGACATTCTGACCAGGTGAATGGTTCACCATTGATCAGCTTCTGTATCCTTGTTTGGGCAAAACTGCCCGTCTTAGGGCTGGTAAGGCATGAGAGTACTGCCATGACCTTATCCCAACCAAGTGGGAGTGTAGTGCAATTCTGGTCTATCCAGGCCTGCATTTTCGTCCACCATTCTTCAAACTTAGACCAGGAACTGTCATATGTTCCAGGGTCTGTGAAGAGCTTAGAGAACTTTGGGGCACCTGATGTGGAACTGCCACCAAAGCCTAATGAGGAAGTGGAGGCGACTTGTGCCTCCATGGATGCCATGTCCTTCTTCATTTCAAAATAGAGGTCATTTGCCATTTTAAGGTTCCTGAGTAGTTTGGCAAAGTAATCTCCAATTTGGTTAGTGGCGTCTTCCCAATGTCCTCCCTCATTTCTTATTCCATCTAAGGCCGTAAGAAGTCCTTGTGGGAGTTCTGCCATTGCAACTTAGGGTGCTTAGATGGAGGGGTGAAGAAAAGTAAATTTGTATGCAGCTATTGACGTCTATGGTAGGGGTAGCTGCGGAGTCTTTGTAAGTAAGACCAGGGGCATAGATTATGGTCTTCTAGTATGTCATAGTCATAACAACGAATGCATAAGAGGTCAGCCTCATACTGACAATGTGGGTGAGGGTGGTATGGATGAGTGGGTGCTGGAGTGGGTTCTCTATTCTGTATCCTCTGACGTCTTCCCCTTCTACTACTTCCTCTGTGTACCTCTTTGCAGTGTTCTGTGGCACAAAGTAAGCATTCAGTGCTTCTAAGTCTACAGGAGCATAAAAGTCTGGGTTCTCTAGAAACTGTGCCCACCCTTCTAGAGGCAGCAGAGCGAAGTGGACAGTGATGGGAGGTGGAAGTGGCGGGGCTGGGGGAACATAGTCATTCAGGTCTACTTCTGAGGTGACTGGGATGAGAGATGGTGTTGAGACCTCCGATTCAGCTTGTTCTGAGCCTAATGGCTGCCCCACCTGTGTACCTTGTGCTTGGTTGGGGGCAGGAGTGCTGGGGTAGCATAGCCCACCAAATGGATCTTTTTCATCAAAGGTATCTTCCTTGATGACCTGTTGAATACAAGCTTCATGCACATGCACTAAGTGTTGCGAGCGAGCAGCGTAAGTATCTGATAGCCACCCTGAGCACAGTGGTGAGTCTGGCATGCACTGGCTCAAATGTAAGGTATGATGGGGGGTGGGGATATTATAAGCATAGCATACTGTTTCTTCAGTAGCACATAGTTGTAGCGAAGTAGTCAGATAATAGTCTTGTCCTAATGAAACGACCTTGCTCACTATTCAATAGCAAGACGCATTGGGACTCTTGCTTGGTAACTAGGTCACGAGGCGTGAAGGTGAGAGTAGAGAGGAAGGGGGGTCTTGGTATTGTCAGGCTCCGATGAGAAGGGAAACTACAAGAGGACAAGACTGGGGAGTCTTGGCCATGCATTCATGGATATATATACTACATGGATGTTTATGTATGTTTGTATTGGATCTAGCTGATACTACTAAATAAGGATAACAATGCAGAGTACATAAGTATGAAGCATGATGTGGCAGAACTGCCATGGAATGGAAGAAAAGTGGGCACAGCCCTACATGAGGATGTGGCAGCTAATGAAAGGCATGAGGCAACTGCAAGGCGGTGGCAGAATGGAAGAGTGAATAAGTGAAGTGGCCATGCATGGGATGGAATGGAAGTGAACCCGTGTTTAGGCATATGGCGGATCATAGATCTGGTGTGAAGATAAGATAAGAGATAAGATCTGAGTAAAGAAAAATGATAAGTCCATAAAAGATAAGTCCATTGTTACTCAACCATAACAAAACAGGTGATGAGCAACAAAAAAGGACATGGAAAGCAATGTTGGTTGAAGCAATGTCTGAGAACTCAAGCTTTGATCAGGATTTGGAGATAAGCAAGCTTGCAGAACTAGAATGAAACAAGAAGCACTGTCGACTGTTGAAAAGTCAGTAATGTCTTGGGAATGCCAGGCTTACATATATCTACTTGTGGTACTTGGATCCCTGGCCAGTGCAACCACCAACTGCTGCCATGTCCTCTACTTCCCCATCAGACAGAGCAGGCTGCTTATCCTTTGCTTTTGTAGACTTTGCTGCTGGTTGCTTTCCTTTACAGTTTGTGACAGGTGTCAACGGCCCAGAAATGGGTAGTGCCTCAGTATCTGTGAGTGGGATAGTAGGTCTCCTGGCAGCTGGAACCAAGGGTTGTGGTGTAGTTGGAATGAAAGCCTCAGAGCTTGTGGTTCCTTGTCTTGATTCAGTTGCAGATGACTTGGCAGTGGAAACTTAGGCCAAGGCTAGTGATGGTATAGAATTGCTAGGACAAGACAATGAGGCAGGCAAATCTTGCACATGTGAAGCAACAGAAGTAGTGGACAACTTGGAGAGCAACAAAGGTGTAGAATACTCAGTAGTCACTGTATTAGATAGAAAGATAAGTACCTGTAGAACTCAGTAGTCACTAAGTAAAACTAAAGGTAGAGTGGTGGGATGTAGCTAATGCTTATGTAATCAATAGATACCAAATATAGAATAAGAATTCCAACAAAAGGATCCAATGCAAGAGGAGGATCATCAGGAGGAGGAGCGACACGTGCCTTCATACAAGCTTGTAGTCTCTCCATTGTACTCATGCGCAGTGTAGAGTCTTTATTGACAGCCTTCTTCTCAGCACTTCCAGGACCATTCTCATTCCCAAAAATTTCCCTTCAAACTGTAAGTGGGACATAAGCTTTGAGCTTGATGAAACTTACTTGTTCCAGAATGCTAACAAGTTCTTCTTCCACTCCACATCCTCGGCATGTTTGATGAACCAGATAATCACTCTGTACATTTCATAGTAGCTGAAATCTCTGTCCTTTTCATTCCAGGCCTCCCTCGCAACAATTCCAAAGTGGACCTAGTGGAGGTGTGAGTAGTGTTGCTGCAGCTTCGACTATTAATCAACTTAAGTCATAGCCAAGCTGGTGGCTGTTCATGCCGAGCTGGGCCACCAGCTATTCAAGTTGCTGGCTCTGTATTATTGGCTGAAGCCAGTCCAGTTGACTCCAAGTCAACTATAGTCATTGCAGTCATTGGAGTCTACTTATTTTGAGCAATGCACTGGCAGCTTGGATCATAAGTGCATTTACCAGATTACTTTCGAACCAGATAAATACATGCTACATGCTGTTACAATTATCTACTTGGGCAGTACATTTTTCCTTCTCTCCATACACATTACTCATCTTCTCTTCTTTGGTATCCCTCATACCAAGTACGATCACCACTTACTCGCTTTAGGACCTACTTCTTTCCTCTTTCTTCCTCTTAACTCCTAACCATTCCTTTTCTGCTCTTCCAGTCCTACCAGTAGGAGACGATCTATTTCTTATTATCTTCCCCTTTTGTTTATGGACAGCATTCTTCCACAAGCACCACTTCTCATGGGCTTGCGTCATCCTTCCTTCACTTTCCATAGGATTCTTGCTTAGTCAACCTTGACTCCAGAATCCCATATATACCGCGCTGCATGTATTGTAGTCTTCATTCTTGATCTGCGCAATTACAGCATACTGTCTTCGTCTTGAATCACCTTTCCGGAACTTCTTTCGCCCCCTTTGAGCCTATCAAGGATGCAGTGTCTCTTTGTGAGTACCTCCCTTGAGACAGCAAGTTAGCGACTCGACGTAGAAGTACGTCTCGCATAACACATGCTACATATTGTACCTAGAGAATCCCACAAGCCACCGAAACCACCTGACAAGCCAGCGGTACAACAGAATGAATCCCTGGACATTGAGCTCGAGGGGGAGGGGAGCACACTGTGACATACGAGCTGCAATGCTGAATGCACTAGAGGTGGGATGGCAATGCCAGGCTTGGAATATACATTGACAGTGCTACAGCGACTATGACTGCATACATAAGAATGGGCATGATTAAAGGTGGTTGCTTGTCACCAAATTGGAATGAGGTTGTGCTGGAAGCGATTGACGCTTTCATCTTGATCACACACAAGATATCAGGAGACTTGTGATCCTAGTGGCAACAAATATGCCAGAAAGAGACCTGGGGCTGAAATGATCAGAAAACAACAAAGGCTCAAAGCATGGAAGGGAAGAAAACTTACTGGGCAAGGCTTGAGGCGATCCAGGTGACCCAGGCAGTGAAATAGCAGTACTGGATGATGACAACAGAACCCAGGAATGCCCTAGAGGCGACATGAATGAGCATGTCAACAGAATGAACATGTTATGGTTGAGTAACAATGGACTTACATTTTATGGACTTATCATTTTTCTTTACTCAGATCTTATCTCTTATCTTATCTTCGCACCAGATCTACAATCTGTCTTATGCCTAAACATGGGTTCACTTCCATTCTGCCCTGTGCATGGCCCTTTCACTTATTTCACTCTTCCATTCTGCCACCGCCTCATGCATCTTATTTACTGCCACATCCTCATGTAGGGCTATGCCCACTTCTCTTCCATTCTATGGCAGTTCTGCCACACCATGCTTTGTACATGCATACTCTGCATTGTTACCCTTATTTAATAGCATTGGCTAGATCCAATACAAACATACGTAAACATCCATGTAGTATATATACCCATGAATGCATGGCCAAGACTCCCCAGTCTTGTTCTCTTGTAGTTTCCCTTCTCATTGGAGCCTGACAATACCAAGACCCTCTTCCTCTCTACTCTTACCCTCTATGCCCGTGACCTACTCACCAAGCAAGAGTCCCTACGTGTCTCGCTATTGATTAGTGAGCAAGGTTGTTTACATGTGGGTGGATGAGGAGACATCAGAGGTGATTGGAGGCACTGGAAATTGGTATGAAGATGTTAGCTGCAGAGTTCACACATCAGCACTCAGGTTGGCACAACTCAATGTAGGAAGGGCGATGTACCTGGGCCATCCACATCACCATTCCCAGACCCAAGAAGACTGAATTCACTGCATTGTCATGAAGAGTAGCAGTTTGTCAAAACAAATCAAGAGTTGTAGCGCTGGTCCTTGATCACGAGTGCTTACTTCTTTCGGAAGTTTCCGGCATGGCAGCACCTTAAGATTTGGCAAAGTGCAACTACTACTATACAGTATTGTGTACAATTCCATAGAATAACTTTTGTATGAAAGGATTAGTTGTAGCTGTATTAATCTCCACCTTCATCAGCCTCCTCATCACCGATAACACCAATAACATGGTCCATACAAAGACTCAGTTCATCATGGTTCATGTTTTTGTTGACTATCATCAGCAAACTGACCTTTTCAATTAGCTGAGACTCCAAATGTGACAGGGTCCTACAGTCCATCACATCCTGTGTGGTACTGTCATAGTCCAGCCAGGATCCTCATTTCTGAATAGCTGACATAACATGGTTTTTGTGTGGCTGTGAACCTGTCGCATTCTGTGCCAGACTGTGCCACATGTTCCCAGTGTCTTAGAACTGTATGCATAGTGACAAAGGCACCCCAGGGTATACCCTTGGATATTGTGTATTTGAGGAGAGAAGTCTAAGTCTACAAAGGTATGTACATATATCTACTAGTAGCTAATGATGATGCAATTCCATCCATCATCTGATGTCTGTGGCTCAGGCTGGTGCTGCTGCATGGTGACAGCCTGGGAGAGGAATTTATTCCTCACGATGCCAGTGCAATCAGTGCCAACCACTGTAGTAAGTGTTGGAGTGGAAGCACATGGACCAGTGCATGGACATAGTGTACTTGCTGTATATAGTATCATGTACTTATGTAAGCGCTACATATATATATGGGGCAGGGCTTAGTGGATATTCCCCATTGAGTATCACCTGTTCCAAGTCCTCACCCACTTCGCCCTAGCCATTGTCAGGCCACATACCACCTAGTTCTACAACAGTAAGTGCATGAATGTTTTATCTGTGCCTTTATACAACTAGATGACTTGAAATGACATACTGATGGCATGGTTGAGCATGTCCATGGCTTGGGCTGTTGCTGGTGTGCGGTGACAGTCTGGGAAAGGAACTTGACAAGATAACAGGTGGTTGTGCTGAGGTTGATGGCAGGGTCTGGTGGTGAAGAGATAGTCGAGCTTTGGGGCAATATAGCCCTTGAGCAAGGCAGGAAAACCAGAAATCTGGGATGCAGCATCACCTCAACCACACTTGAGAGGGCCATTGTGATTGAGAGCGATGCAAGGATCCACTGGCAATGGCAAATGCACCACAAATCTGTATGCTAGTGAACAGACACCAACTTGGAGAGTAATTGATTGACTTGGTGGCAAAATGCATCAATAATTATTGTTTGTGCAGTGGCTGGACTTCCTGTAAAAGCTGCTGAAAACCTATTCTAAGGTGAGAAGGGTGTGAGAATACACAAGGCCTGTGGTGTGTGAATGGTGCTGAAAACTTGTTTCAAGGTGGGAAGGGTGAGAAGATACATAAGGTTCATGGTGTTGTTGTCAGATTTGAGGAACTTGGACAGAGAACAATGTTGACAATGCAGGGGTAGATGCAGGAGAGATGTTGCTGCAGGCATGAGTAGTGGGGGGATGATATGATGCACTTGAGACAATAAGAATGGGTGATGGAAGCATATGGAAGGAGTGGGCAGTTCCAGAAGTAAGGCCATCGGAGGAGAGCTTGCCACTTTTGATGTTATAGACAGCCACAAAACGTGTAGTGGGAGCATGATGGGCTTCAAGTTGAAATGATGAGAATGGTCGCATAGTTGATGGAGAGGTGTACAAGTACTTGGCAATGGGGTTGAAACGATGGGAACAGAGAATGGAAGCATATGGAATGCTGTTGGATTTGTGGGCCACATGCTGTGAGGAAATCAAGGTCTCTAGGCTGGTGCTTCATTTCTGGCTGTGCCATCTGCCAAGCCAATAATATCAACACCTGTTACAGTCATATATGGTGTACACTTTCTTCTTTCCGCTCTCTTCACACCACTTACATCCTAACTGTTCCTCTTCTGACCTTCCTTTACTACCGGTAGGATGTGGTTTCCTTATTTCATTTTTAGTACTCCTTGATATGTAACCATGGACAGCCTCTCTCCCACAAGCACCGCATGTTATGGGCTTGCATCACCCTTCCTTCACATTCCATGAGATTCAAGCTTATCTAATAGCTACCATGGAATCCTTATATACCGAGCTGCATGTACAGTAAATCTCCATTCTTGATCTATGCAATCACATCATATTGTCTACGTCCTGAATCACTCCCCCGGAACTTGTCTAAGTTCTTGTCACCCTAGTGCCTATCAAGGACATTGAGTCTCCTTATGAGTACCTCCCTTGAGACAGCAAGTTAGCGACTCGACGTAGAAGTATGTCTCGTGTAACAATACCTACCCTACTGTCCCCGGACTCTCTCCTATCTCCTCTTCTGCATCCCACCACATTCAGCAAATCTCCTGTGATCTGATCATGGATCTTCCCCTTTCCTTTGGTTTCAATTCTATTCTGATCGTGGTTGACCATGGCCTTACAAAGGGGGTAATTTACATCCCTTGCCACAAAATGGTTGATGCTGCAGGAGTGGCCTCCCTTTTCTTCTAAAATGTCTTCCCTCGCTTCGGCTCCATGACCGATGCATCTCTGATCAAGGCCCTCAATTCACATATGCCTTTGCTCGAGAACTCTCCTGCCTCCTCCAATACAACAATGCTCTTCCCACCACCTATCACCTCCAGACTGATGGAGAAACAGAACAAGTTAATCAGGAACTTGAAACATACCTGCAGATCTTTTGTGATGGTAACCAATCTAGATGGGCAGAACTCCTTCCCATGGCTGAATTCGCTCATAACTTGGCTGTCCATTCCATCACCAATCAAACCCCTTTCTCACTTATAATGGGCTATGAACCTTGCTCTTACCCATCAATTGGCAAAACCTTCCTTCCTGCTTTAAAATCCCACATGGTGTTACGGTTGAGTAACAACGGACTTACTTTTAATGGACTTATCATTTTTCTTTTGTTAGATCTTATCTTTCTTAGCTTATCTTCACACCGGATCTACGATCCGCCATATGCCTAAACACAGGTTCACTTTCATTCTGCCCCATACATGGCCACTTCACTTATTTCACACTTCCATTCATTCACCACCTTGCAGTTGCCTCATGCCTTTCATTAGCTACCACATCCTCATGGTAGGCTGTGTCCACTTCTCTTCCACGTAGTCCGCATTGTCTTCCCTATTTAGTAGTTATCGGATAAGATCCAGTACAAACATGCACATACACATGTATAGTATATAAGCCATGAATCCACAGTCAAGACTCCCCAGTCTTGTCCTCTTATAGTCTCCCTTTCTCACTGGAGCCTAGCTTGCCCAAGACCCCCTTCCTCTTTATTCTCATCCTTTACGCTCACGACCTAGTCACCCCAAGATGTCCCTAGGCGACTCACTATTGATTAGTGAGCAAGACTGTTTCACATGGAACTCCTTGATTCCACCCAGAAAGAAGTGCAAGCTATGCATGAAAAGGCCCGACAGGCTATGAAGGAACAGATCAGTTTCAAATTCTGTTCCTAAAAAATCAGAGATAAGGTATGGCTCGAGTCAAAGAACCTCAAACTTAATTACCCTTCTTGGAAACTTGCTCCTAAATGGGAAGGTCCCTTTGAGATCTCATATGTCATCACCCCCTGGGCATACTGCCTTTGACTTCCCCCCACTTGGAGAATCCACAATGTCTTCCATGCTTCTCTTCTCTCTTCCTATCGAGAAACACCTGAACATGGCCCAAACTATACCAACCCTCCTGGTGATCTTGTTGATGGAGAGGAAGAATACAAAGTAGAAAAAATTCTATCACATTGTGGATCAAAGGGACACCATGAATATCTCGTATCCTGGAAAGGATACTCCACTATGGAACTTATCTGGGAATCCAAGTCCCATCTGTCACATGCTTGGCATCTATTGCAAGCCTACAAATTGCACACCCCCACTCCAAACTGTCTCCTCTTCCTCTCTTCCAGAGCCTTACCCCCTCTCCAATGTTGCCTCCTTTTTGCCAACATCTTGGAGAACCCTGCTGCCCTCCTCCACATCAAGTGAGCCAGAGGGTTCAGTGTCCACCATGTCCTCCCCACCCTCGTCCAACTCTACCATGTGTCCTTATGCCTTCGCCCCATATTCACCCCCTCACACACACCTAGCCTGTTCTCTGCCCTTGCACACTTGGTCACCATCCTCCAGGTTTGCCACCTTATCCTGGACCTCTTCTACTCCCACAACTTCAGCTGCTATCTTACTGCCATTCCACTGGACATCCTCCAACCCATCCTTCATCCTGTCCTCCACACCCTCACCACAGAGCAGTGATAACAATTCAATACCATCTAGGGGCACAGCAGCTTTGCAATCCCCAATGGACCATCCTTATCATCTACCATCTCTGACAGCGACAATTCATTCACAACGACAGAAGATTGAGTGGGAGGCGATAACAGAACTGCTGAACATCCTAGCTCCAACCCAGTCCAGTTGCCCCAGGAAGAAGTTGTCTCCCCCACTTCTGGTACCACCCCCACAACCACCCCCCTCTGTTGTGTCAACAGAGGGTTCTTCATCCACATGCATGCTGCTACCCCCAGCATAGCTCTACCTGCACCTGCAGTCAAGGTTTCTCCAAGATCCCTTTCTGCCCAATCCACTGAGAGTTCAACTGGGTCCCCCACTCCTCCCATCACTTCACCACCCACAGCCCCGCCTAGTCAAGGGCCCCCTCTTCCTTCTCATCACGCCAACCCCAGATGCTTTGAGTGTCAGTCCATCTCCCACATCTGCATCCATTGCCCCCAGTATATTTGCCCATACTATGTATAACACCACCGCCCCAGGACATATACAGGGCTGCTGCCCTAGTTGCCACTGCCTATTTTGTTGGGAATGCGGACACTCTGAACCTTTCTGCATAGCAGTCAACCTCAATCGAAGTGAATGAGTCAGTGCCTCATTCTAACGTGAAGGGTAATGTTACAAGCTTGACTTATACTTACTTATCCCAGGACTTCAAGGTGTGCAAGGACTGTACTAGAGAGTGGGATTGGGTCCAGTCAGCAGTAGAGTTAAAGGACTGGTCTAACTTTAGTGAGGACACTCCCACTTTTCTTTTTTCATTATCTCCTTCTTCTTGATCTTCATCTTGTTCTGCCTCGTGACTCCTTTTAGTTGTTTCTCCATCCTCTATTCATGTATGTACTTTGTTCCTTCTATTCTGCTTTGCTCTTCCTTCTTCCTTGGATGCTCTTCCTCCTCTGATGGCACTCCTTCGCCATTCTGTACTCCATACCATCAGTACATAAGACACACCATGTGTTAATGCTAAGTGCGGTAACTAGTCTTCAGAGAGTGAGGTCAAGGAGCCAAGCGATGATGATGGCAATGAGAAGAAGATGAAAGGTCTTGCTATCCAGGATGGGCAGCCAGACTCATGGATGAAGCTAGAAACTACACTTGTATTGCATAGAACTAGATGGAGAATTAACTAGTACATGGCACATCTTATATACTTGGTGGTACAGAGTATGGAATGGCAAAGGAGTGCCATTGGAGGAGAAAGAGCATCCAAGGAGGAAGGAAGAGTGAAGCAGAATGAAAGGAACAAAGTACATACATGGATAGGGGGTGGAGAGACAATTAAAAGGAGTCACAAAGCGGAACAAGATGAAGATCAAGAAGAAGGAGATAATCAAAAGAGAAAAGTGGAGGCATCCTCACTAAAGTTAGACCAGTCCTTTAACTCCACTGCTGACTGGACCCAATTCCATTCTCTAGTATACTCCTCACATGCTTCAAAATCCTGGAGTAAGTAAGTATGAGTCACACCGGTATGAGTCAAGCTTGTAACATCACCCTCCACATTAGAATGAGGCACTGACTCATTCACTTCAATTGAGGTTGACTGCCATGCAGAAAGGTTCAGAGTGTCCACACTCCCAACAAAATAGGCAGTGGTGACTAGGGAAATGGCCTTGTATATGTCCAGGTGTGGTGGTGTTACAGTACAGGCAGAT
Source organism: Tylopilus alboater (assembly GCA_038090535.1). Classification (NCBI taxonomy): domain Eukaryota; kingdom Fungi; phylum Basidiomycota; class Agaricomycetes; order Boletales; family Boletaceae; genus Tylopilus; species Tylopilus alboater. The sequence continues at coordinate 11,687 of JBBPMW010000181.1, read as the reverse complement.
GTACTGGGAACA
>JBBPMW010000181.1:0-11665 GCA_038090535.1 Tylopilus alboater | reverse complement strand
GGAACAGTGGATGCAGATGTGGGAGATGGACTGACATTTGAAGCATCGAGGGCGGGCATGATGGGGAGGAAGAGGGGGCCCTTGACTAGGAGGGGCTGTGGATGGTGAAGTGATGGGAGGAGCAGGGGATCCAGTTGGACTCTCAGTGGATTGGGCAGAAAGGAGTCTCAGAGAAACCCTAATTGCAGATGTGGGTAGAGCTGTGCTGGGGGTAGCAGCGTGCATATGGATGAAAAAGCCTCCATTGACACAATAGAGGGGGTGGTCATGGAGGTGGTACTGGAAGTGGGGGAGATGACTTCTTCCTGGGACAATTGGACTGGATTGGGGCCAGGATGTTCAGTAGCTTTGTTATTGCCTCCCATTTGATCTGCCATCATTGTGAATGAATCATCACTGTCAGAGAGGGCAGATGATGAGGACGATCCATTGGGGATTGCAAAGCCACCATGTCCCTGGACAAAGTTGAATTGTTGTCACTGTTCTGCAGTGAGGGTGTGGAGGACCGGATGGAGGATGGATTGGAGGATATCTGGCAGGATGGCAGTGAGGTAACAACCAAGATGAGGTGGTGAACCTGGAGGATGGTGACTGAGTGTGCAAGGGCAGAGCATGGCCTGGGCGTGTGCAAGGGGATGGATATGGGGTGAAGGCATAGGGACGTGTGGTAGAGTTGTATGAGGGTGGGGAGGACATGGTGGACACTGAACCCTCTGGCTTGCTCTACGTGGAGGAGGGCAGCAGGGTTCTCTAAGATGTTGGCAAAAAGGAGGTGACATTGGAGAGGGGGTAGGGCACTGGAGGAGAGGAAAGGGAGACAGTTTGGAGTGGGGGTGGTTTGGACAGCCATTCTAAAGGACGATTGGAATGGATTCTGCTTATCTATCACTTTCCATTTCCCCAGGCTTCGTCGCCATAGCTGCTCAGCCCTCCATCACTCCATTTGTATTGGTTTTGCAGTGTAAGGATGCCCACTCAGGCACAGTGGTTATCTACTTGGAAAGAGAAGATGATTGGGAAATTGTTTTGGATGACTTTTGAAATCATATAAATAAAAACAGCAGTCCAGAGGACCATAATGAGAAATGCAAAGATAGAAAGAGTATAAAAAATGGAAAGAAGAGTGCTCATGGTGATGGTTGGAAGGTTGGATCAGAGGGAGTTAGGAGTTGGAAAGTCCCTGGAATTGCGCAGTTTGTAGGCCTGTAAGAAGTGCCAAGCATGCAATAGATGGGATTCGGGTTCCCAGGTATGTTCTGCAGCAGAGTATCCTTTCCAGGATACAAGGTATTGACAGCATCCCTTTGATCTGCAGTGTGATAGAATTTTTTCTACTTCGTATTCTTCTTCTCCATTAATAAGATCACTGGGAGGAATGGTGTAGTTTGGGCCATGTATGGGCATTTCTCAATAAGAAGAGAGGAGAGAATCATGGAAGATGTCATGGATTTTCCAGGTAGAAGGAAGTTGAAGGTGGTATGCCCAGGAGTAATGACATGCGAGATCTCAAAGGGTCCTTCCCATTTAGGAGCAAGTTTCCAAGAAGGGTAATTGAGTTTGAGGTTCTTCAACTCAAGCCACACCTTATCTCTGATCTTCCAGGGACAGAATTTGGAATTGATCTGTTCCTTCATAGCCTGCACTTCTTTCTGGGTGGAATCAAGGAGTTCCATGCAGGATTCCAAGGCAGGAAGGAAAGTTTTGCCAATTGTTGGATAGGAGTGAGATTCATAGCCTATCATAAGTGATAAAGGGGTTTGATTGGTGATGGAATGGACAGCCGAGTTGTGAGCGAATTCAGCCATAGGAAGGAGTTCCGTCCATCTAGATGGGTTTCCATCACAGAAGATCTGCAGGTACATTTCAAGTTCCTGATTGACTCATTCCGTTTCTCCATCAGTCTGGAAATGATAGGCAGTGGAAAGGGTGTTGTCATATTGGAGGAGATGGGAGAGTTCTTGAGCAAAGGCAGATGCGAATTGTGGACCATGATCAGAGATACATCAGTCATGGAGACAAAAGTGAGGAAAAACATGTCAGAAGAAAAGGGAGGCTATTCCTGCGGCATCAACCATTTTGTGGCAAGGGATGTAAATTACCCCCTTTGTAAGGCCATGGTTGACCACAACTAGAATAGAATCAAAGCCAAGGGAAAGGGGAAGATCTGTGATCAAATCGCTGGAGATCTGTTGAAAGGATGGGATGCAGAAGAGGAGATAGGGGAAAGGCCAGGGGCAGTGAGATGGGTATTAACCTTATTAGCCTGGCAGATGGTGCAGCCAGAAATGAAGCACAGATGAAGGTGGTAAGGCTGGGAAACACTGCTTTCCATCAGTCTTCAGGTTTGATTTGGATGTTGTTGTAACCCCATTGGATGTCAAGTTTCATGAAGATCTTAGAATCTTTGAGCTAACTGAAGATCTTGGAGATGAGGAGAAGGAGATAGGTGTTCTTTACAGTATGGGGGTTGAGGTAATGGTAGTCTTGGCAGGGTTGTAAGGCACCATCCTTCTTTGGTACAAAGAAGAAAGGTGAAGCTTGAGGGAATTTAGAAGGGGCGATCTTTCCTTCTTGGAGATTTTCCTTGATAAACTTTTTACAAGCTTCCATTTTGGCAGGATTAAATGGATAAGGTTTGGCACATTTCAGAGTGAAGGAATTGGCAAAATCAATGCCGTGATTGAAAGATTGTTCTGGGGGATAGTTTACCATCCTCTTTCTTTTCAAAGACATCTTTGAAAGAAAAGTATTGGGGAGGGAGTGAAGCTTTGTTCTTTTCTTCGGCTTGAACAAGCGAGGTGGACAAGGTGGTCTTGTTGATGGGGTACACTTTAGCAGTGGCATGGTCAAGTCATTTCTTTAGAAGATGGGCCAGTTGGATCTCTAGATCAGCATTTAGGTAGTCAATGAGATATTGCTGGGCAATGGCCTGGTTGGAATCATGATAAGGGTGGTAGGGGAGATCTGGGATGGAGATTTGTCCAGTAGTCCAGTTAATGGTGGAGTTGGTCTCACGCAGCCAAGGTAAGCTGAGGATCGAGCTTTCCTTACCGCAATGGATGACCAGAAAGTTGTGGACTTGTTCAGTTTCTCTGATGCAAAGCATCAGGGAGACTTTGTGACAGATAAGGCCATGTTGGTTGGAAGTTCCATCAATATTACTGGCCTTCAGGGGGTTGTCAAGACCTTTCTTTAGCCAATGCATTCATTCAACTAAATCTCTATCCACAAAACATCCAGTTGCTCCACTGTCAATGAGGGCAGTTATGTCAGTGATTTGTCCAGTAGATCCTGCATAGAGAGAGATGGGAATTTGGATTGACTGTGACTCTCTACCAAATACAAATACAGGAGCTATAGTTTGAGAGGAGAAAGACACCAAAGCTTTTCCTCTATCTAAAAACCTGAGGGCAGGTTAACGTTGACGGCATTGATGGATGGGTACTCAACTTGTTCTTCTCCCACTTCCTTTCCTTTACCAAAACATATCTCCAAGCATCAAAGCACCTCTTTATTGCCAACTCCAACCTTATTCATGTATTCTTGTACTGGAGTAGCTGGAGCAGTCTGTGCAGAGCACACCTTAGGGGTCAACAGTCCTGTTGGATGATAGGGGGGTCTTCCCTGGGGGTGATTTCCAGAAGGGCGGGGATGATTAGTCATACAACATCCAATCTTGTGGCAAATGAAACACTTATTTTTGTGTAAGTGTTCAGCATGTTCAGTGGTGGAGAGTTGGATTGCATTGATGTCCATGGCATTGGGGTCATGGTGGTGAGAGCGAGGGGAAGAATTACCAGTGGAAGGGAAATAGGAGGACCTGGAATGGAGTTGTTGAAGGCAAGATACAGCATCATGGAACTGGGATGCCTTATCAAGCCAGGCTTTGGCAGTGGTGGGCTCATTAGGAAGAGTTGTCATTTTGAAAGCAAGCAAGGCATTAACGGCACACTTCAGAAGGTCTTTGAGGATCGCCTGATCCATTACTCCTGATTTGGAGCTTTCTAATTCAAAGGCAGATTGGAATTCATAGAAATCTCTATGGAATGGTTTTCCATCCATTTGCATATCTGTGAGGGCAATTCTGGCCCTGCTGCTTGTATCTGTGAAACAAACACCCATTTGAAATCCTCCATTGATTTATCAAAAGTTTTGTCTGCTTCCTCATTGGCTACTTTCATCAGCCATGCTTCTGAGAAGGAGAGCCCACGACCCTTGCTCATTTTATTGAGGAAGGCAAGCACTTTTGCCTTGTCAGAGTACTTTGCCATGTTCATAGAGAAGTATGCATGCATAGTGAGGAGCCATCAATTAGCATCCTCTCTTTTACCAGAGAAGTCATCCGGCAGACTGGCTTTAAGTTCTCGTCCATTGGTAGGCATATCTGGGTCAGGGTTTGGATTGGGCGAAGGATCTGGGGCAGGGAGATAACAATGTTGAGAGGATGGCAGAAATAGGGGTGATTTGGGATATTCTGAAGGAGGGGGGGAAACCTGGATTGGCTCAGGGAATGGAGTGCACGCAGAGAAGCAAGAAGTGGGAGTTTGGATTAGTGGTGCGAAGGGGGAGGCAGGCATATGCAAGGAGCCTGGTATGTACCTTTTTCCTCCCTCCACTGTTGAAGTACTTCCTGAAGAAAAATGTAATGGGATGCGCTGTGGCTCAGGAGCAAAAGATCCAGGTAAAGTGGAGTTGGTGGCATCGGTTTCAGAGTCAGAACCAATAAGGAGGGATAAGAGGTTGATCATTTGCATGACAATGTGGTGGGCTTGTCCTACTGTCAAGTGACAGGGATGGAAGAAAATCTAGTTCTTTTGTTAATGCTAAGTGCAGTAACTAGTCTTCAAAGAGTGAGGTTGAGGAGCCAGGCGATGATGATGGTGATGAGAAGAAGATAAAATGTCTTGCTATCCAGTATGGGCGGCTGGACTCATGGATGAAGCTAGAAACTACACTTGTATTGTGTAGAACTAGATGGAGAATTAATAACTAGTACATGGCACATCTTATATACTTGGTGGTATGGAGTACGGAATGGCAAAGGAGTGCCATTGGAGGAGGAAGAGCATCCAAGGAGGAAGGAAGAGCAAAGCAGAATGAAAGGAACAAAGTACATACATGGATAGGGGGCAGAGAGACAACTAAAAGGAGTCATGAAGCAGAACAAGATCAAGATCAAGAAGAAGGAGATAATCAAAAGAGAAAAGTGAAGGCTTTCTCACTAAAGTTAGACCAGTCCTTTAACTCCACTGCTGACTAGACCCAATCCCATTCTCTAGTATAGTCCTTGCACACCTTGAAATCCTGGGGTAAGTAAGTATGAGTCATACTGATATGAGTTACACTGATATGAGTCACACTTGTAACACCATATACTAGTTATTTCCATCTAGTTCTATGCAATACAAGTGTAGTTTCTAGCTTCATCCACAAGTCCAGTCGCCTATACTGGATAGTGAGACATTCTGCCTTCTTCTAGTTGTCATCATTGTTGCTTGGCTTCTCGACTTGACTGTCCAAAGACTAGTTACCACACTTAGCATTAACAGGACATTCAACAGCTCCATTATTGCCTCCCACTCACTTTGACACCATTGAGAATGAATCATCACTGTCAGAAACAGCAAACAATGAGGGTGATTCAGTAGGGATTGGAGAGCTTTAGTGTCCCTGGACTGCATTGAATCTCCATCACTGTTCTGCAGTGAGGGTGTGGAGGATTTGATAGAGGATTGGTTGGTGGAGGTTCAGTGGGATGATGGTGAGATATGTAGGACATGATGGATATTGAATTGTCTATTTTGCTCAATGAGGAGCAGGGTAGCAGGGCTTTCCAAGATATTTGCAAAAAGGAGACAGTGCAGGAGAGGGAGGCAAGGATGCTGGTAGAGAGGAAAGGGAGGTGAGTGAGAGTGGTTTGGATAGCCATTTTAAAGGACAATGAAAATAGGTTTTGCTTATCTATGATTCTTTGTTTCCCCAGGTTTTGTCTCCAAAGATGTTTGGATTTTCTTCCCATCTGTTTAGGTTTTGTTGAGTCTTGATACTGATTCAGGCATGATCGTTATACAAAGTGGAAGGAAAAGATCAGTGGTTAGAAGTTCTTAGAAATGACCTTTGAAATAAGGTAAATAAAAATGGTGGTCCAAAGAACCATGATAAGAAAGACAAAGATGGAGAGGATGTAGAAGACAAAGAGTATGGTATTCATAGTGGTGGTTGGTTCAAAGGGAGTTAGAAGTTGGAAAGTCCCTGGAGTTCTGCAGTTTGTATGCTCATAATATGTGCCAGGCATGAAAGAGATGGGATTCCAGTTCCCAGGTATGTTCCATAGCAGAATACCCTTTCCAAAACACAAAATATTAACAATGTTCCTTTGATCCATGATGAGATAAGATTCTTTTGACTTTATATTTATCTTTTTCATTAATGAGATCACTGGGGAGATTGGTATAGTTTGAACCATGTTTGGGCATTTCCTTATAGGTGAAAAGAAGAATAGAAACTGGTCCTAAACAGTCTTGATTGGTTTTAGGACCAGTTAGGACCAGTTTTTTGAAGATCAGTGTGGTACAATTCTAGATCACACTTTCATACTTTATACTATATAGTCTATACATATGGAATCTAGGGAGGACTCCTCACTTTATATCCATTTCTTATTTGAGAGCATTAACCAAGATATAACCAAGATATGAGCAATTTATAACAGCATGTGATATTGATCTATATATATTCCATCATTTTGTAGTGAATCTATATCAAACATTGATGATTTCTGTTAGTGGGATGTAATATACTACATTGATGAGGCTATACAGCCACCAGGAAAGTGAAAGATCTGACTCAGATATGCCTGAGATATAAGCATTTTAAGGGCTTAAAGTAGGAAATCTATATATTAAGCCTATATGAATGAAATAAAATCAGGAAAATCAGGAAAAATCAGGGGAAATGGAAGAAAGTAGTACTGGATAAGGCACCAGAACTATGTGCTGGAAGAGATCAGGAGATTCATTCACAACATGATAAGACCTAACATAGAAATCTTTGTTGATGGTCTGATTGTTATATACCATACTGCATATACCTTAGTTACTCACTCTTGTTCTATGCAATCACAGTATATTTTGAGTCATCTTTCCAGAACTCTCTCTAAGGAGTTCTCATCATAAAGGACTCTTACTTTGTCCTTTCATTCATTCTTGTCTTAAAAGCCTATCAAGGACATTGTGTCTCTTTATGAGTATCTCCTTCAAAACAGCTTGTTAGTGTTCAACATAAGGAGTACATCTCATGTAACATCATGTGTGGTAATTTACAAAGCAACTACCCTATAGAAGACAATACAAAAATGAAATAAAATGGTTGTAACCAGAATATCAATGGGGGGCCCTCCCCTTGATACCCTGGCACTAGGTTCAAAAGTATATGTCCAAGAACCAACAATACCAACTATGACTTGTAAAAGGCCAACTTTTTGGGGGAAAAGCTGCAAATTGAAATTAATTATGATCTGAACAACAAAGGAAAATGTAACTCATGACAAAGCCTGCTTTAAGAAAATCTTCTAGCTCAAATTAGCTATAATATAGTTAGCATAAAAAAGGAGTTTGTACTTTATAAGGTGGCAGATCAATGCAATTGAAACAGAACAGACACTAAGCAACAAATGTCAGTAAGAATATAGAAAGGTTTGTTGTGAATTAAACACCTAGTTGCCCAAGTGCTTTCACCCTCTGTTCTACTCCTCAATTTCTATCTAGTGAACATCAAGACCAAGGTGCCCCTTGCCATGATCCACACCTCCCTCCTCGACTTCATTCCCCATAGTTAATTTCACATGATCTCAGTATCTGTTTTTTTCTTTTTAAATCCAATTATTGTTCTCTTGGATAGCATACTCTATGTAGGACAGAACATGTACTAGACACAAAATGGGGCACCTGTGCCCCCACTACATCCCTGATCTCATGAATGCCCTGAGAGGCAGATTGTAGACCTCCTCTGGTTCCACTGTTCCTGCCAGCTGGTTTTAGACATGCAGACCTTTGAGTCAGCAGCATCCTGAGTGGTATCTGACATTGGATATGGACAGCTGATGTGATGTAATGGAAACAAGTGTGTCTCAGTACATTTTGACCTTGAGATGGATAAAGCAGTTATGGGATGGCCCATGATAGCAGCTTATTATCTTAACATATTCTCAGGAACATATATATGACCATATCATGGTCCTCCTCATCAACCACACAGATCACAATACCAGTGACATGTTTTTTAGGTGTGAGGAGAGGGTAAGAGTCATTCAGCCACTGTTGACCAGGTGGGATTCTATTCTATACTTTAGCCTCCAGCTGGAAATCTTTCTGATTGCCATAGTTTTTTGAAGTTTTATGGGAGCCATTTAAGCCATTGTTGAATGACACTGTTGTGTACTTCACATGTATACAACAGTGCATCAAAGCTAGCTGGGTCATGAAGCATATTGAAATTTATGTAGTTTCAAATTCAAGCATGCACTTGCTTTTGATATGCCATAATTACAAACAACTGCTGTCACTGAGTTGCTAGCACATCTCATGCAGCAAATTACCATTCATGCCATTGAATTTACCAAGGTCCTTGAGGAAATCCTGCCCAACATGTCTGATTACCATTCCTTTATCATTTATTTTGTCAACAGTAAGGTTGTATGCTACACATGAGCTTACAAAATTGTCTAGTCCTGGGGTAAATCCATTTCAATGCAGTGTTGCCAGTGCAGGATCCTTCAGGAGTGGTCACTGGTGTGTCTGGATGGCGACTACATATGAGTGCAAGAACAAGCAGTGTGGATACAAAGAGGAGGACAGGGTCATTGAGCAATACTTGTTCATAGTGGTATGCCCTCATGATTGTCAGGTGCTGCACAGCAAGTGGCAATTTTCCACATCCTGGCTTAAGATTTGTGTTGTAGTACCATGTTTTGTGCCAATCATCTATTTTATTCCAATTCTCATTGTGTAGCTAGCAAAGTGTGCTGTGTGTTATTAAACTTCAACAAATGTTGATCCTATTACATCAGAGGATCAAATGATCACATGATTAAACATCAAGTACAATGAATCTGCAATGCTGGTTTCTCATGCTTTTTTCTTCTTACTTGACCAAGTTTTGCTCATCATGTCAGACTGGTCAGTACTTTTTGATTTGATTCTCTTCAAATATGTCTATCAATATGCTAGGACTCATTGGAATTCTGCTTCTTATGTGTGGATTTGAAAAGGTTGTAGAAATAGGATCATTGGCTTATCCTTGCATGAAGATGTAGCAACAAAGCTTTCCCATGGTCTTCCATTAGTAAGCAACTTGCCCTTGCAAAGTAACTGCTGAAACACTGCCACACTTACATCTTGTAGGCCATTCTACCTATGAGGACTGTGAGTCTGCTGCAAGACCATCAGATGCCAAAGACTACTAGATTGAGTGGAATCCATTCTATATGGCCCAATAACTATTTGTGAACAAAGTGGCTGAGGTCCACAGCAATTCTTAGGACAAGATGAACAAGAAGACATTGGGGATCCACATAGTTGCAGTACACCAATGGTTTAATGATCTCCCAGAGAGCAAGCTTCAGGAGGCAAAAGTGGCAGCAGCAAAGTGAAACAAGCTAGATTGTCCTGACAAAGAGAAGCAAAATGTGTGAGTTTTTGGTTCTTGAGATCTCAATGATTGTGTACTGATTCTCTAGTTTCATCTATCAAGAATTGAACCACTGAGTTTATTGAGGTGATTTGATGGACTATGGGTGTTTATTCAGTCATGTTATTGACATACAAACTAAACAATAAGAAGAAGACTGCAATATAAGTCTTTGGCATTGATTTGTTTGCATTTTCCACTCATTCATTTAATCTAGCATTGAAGCAGATCTATGAAGTGGATGCAACAAGCACTTCACCATCTCATCCAATAATTGCAAAAGTTGGGCAAAACAAGATGCTGACCTTTTACATGGTTGCCTTCATGGTAAAAGTGAGGATTTCTCTCATTACCAAATATATTTAACAATATCTTTTTCTACTACAGATAAAGAAGCTTCTAGTGAGGAGGTACCAACCAACAAGGAAGAAAGTGCTGAGGTCACCATAGATACTGCAGGGAATCCAGGGCTTTCCAAAGTCTACATTACAAATCTAAAGGTATGCCAAGATCTCTGCTGAGATGTGTTTACAAAAGCATACATAAGTACATGTACTTGATTCCATTGTAGTCTACTAATCAGAACTAGTAAAAATCAAGAAGCAAGACAAGGTGCATGCTCCATGGCTGGAGCTAACCAGGCCTAATAATCAGTATCTCCACCCTAACTCCATTCCCAAAAAATTCAATATATCAGATCTATCCAAGTTGACAAAGCAAGTGATTGATGAGTTGTGGGCTTATTGGCAGGCACACAAGCAGAAGAAGCTGCCAATCATTAAGTTTGTCAAAGCTCAGCCCAAGGATGTGAATAGTTTGAGGGTTGGTTTCTTGGAAAAGGTGCTGCATACTGGCAAGAGGAAGGCATATATCTTAGGCACATATGAGTCAAATCTTTCGCTATCTTAGTGGCTGAATAGCCCCATCAATGTAGTATATTATTCAGCCAAATCCCCAGCCAGTACTATTTTAGGTGGTTTGGTGAATCATAGGGGAACTGGTTGTGGGATATTAGGTGACTGCAAGATGTGGATGACATGACAACAACAACACAGCCTTGCACTCACCCTGTCCTCATCCACCATCTGCAAAAATTCAGAAATCTACATTGTCCTATATAGCATACATAACACTGGTTGCATCTATATAACCATCACCATACACAATGTGTTAACATTGCTTACTATAGTCCACTGTAGCACAAAATTATATTCTTCATTAAGCTACATAGAATCCATAGACTATGAGGCATCACTTGAACCAAGTATATAGGTCACAAAATACTCTATATGACAATGTAGTTGAGACATTGTAGATACTCAGGCTTTGCTACTCAATGTTGTTGAAAACATTAGCTTTTGTGACAATAGACCTCTATATAGTATCTCTGTGGTCAAAAAAATCACCAGCTCAGTCATCATCTGGCTCATCTACTTGCTCATCCTCCAAATCATCACTTGGATACAGATCAGATTTCCTGTCATCTACCTGTCCATTTCCAGCATCCATGTTGTTGGATTCCTTGGCATTTGTTATAGACCTGACTGACATGAACCTTGATCCAGACTTGTGGCTTGTATGGACTGTACTAAAGAGTGGAATTGGGTTCAATCAGTGGTGAATGTAAAGGACTGGTCCAACTACAGTAAGAATGCTACTACTTTTCTTTTCTAATCAATTATCTTGTTCTTCTTTATCTTGATCTTGTTCTACTTTACTCCTCCTTTTGTTGTCATTCTGCCTTCCTTCCATGTATGTATATTATATTGTTCCTGTTTCATTTTGCTCTTCTGTTGATCTTTGAACACTTACCTCCTTCAATGGCATTCCTTCACTATTCTGTATTCTGTACCATCTAGTATATAGTCAGCACCATATATGTCACTGTTTTTCATCTAGTTCTACACAATACAAGTGTAGTTTTTAGCTTCATCCATGAGTCTAGTTGTTATGACAAACTGAATAGTGAGACTTTCCC
>JBBPMW010000180.1:0-25812 GCA_038090535.1 Tylopilus alboater | reverse complement strand
CGGTCGTTGGACCCAGATTCTTCTTCAGAATATCTAGCGAGTTCAAGTATTTGAATCTACACTCCACATAATGCTTCTTGAGCACCTCGATGCGATTCTCTCCCACCACTGTATGAGTCGTTCGGGGCTCCACGTGAACATGTGCGCTGGCATCAAGGTGAGTGAGGTATTCCCGCTGGAACGAGGAATCCGTCCGAAGAGAGGAAAATAGTTGATCCAACACGGGGATATCATTCGACGATGTCTTGTGACTGTCGAGACGTAAAGTGCTACGGGTCGGCAGTACCGGCGTTGGTCTGTTGCAAATCAGCTGATCAAGTGTAACCTGCGCAGCTGAACCAGTATTGAAAATATGTTGTGAAGACGGGGTTGTGGGTTGGAAAGTGGATAGTCCTGGTTCTCCAGGGACGCGCGTGGTCAAATGGTCGCTTCCGTGGTAATTGTAGTCTTCAGGCGAGGTTGATCCAGTAGCATTCAAAGGAAACAAATATGCAGCCCGTCGTACTGCGTGTTTCTCTCGCACGCTGACGTATCTGCGGCCATACGAATGAGGATCCCAGTAATATGTAATTCGAATTTCATCGTATGCAGCATTGATTTGAGGATACGCGGTCGAAGTCCATTTGTCATTCTCTTCGAAAGCTTTAAGTTTCATGATTGACCGACATCCCGCCGACCGTAAAAGACAAAGTGCTGCCTGAGCGCCCGTTTTGCTTGTCAGTGGGTCAGGCCGATGACAGTTAGTCATAGCATGCAAATAAGCAAGAAATCGCGTGCTCGTGAGGCTGCCATTCCCTATCAAGCAACCCAGTTCGGTATCCACATTGTAGGTGTGATACGACGGTTCATTGGATCCAACGCCAGTAGTCTTAATCCGAACCCGATGATCGCTATGCATTTTGGGGTAACCGTTCGGTATGACGACACGTCTGAGGATAACAGCCTCTGGGATAAGTGCCCCCGCGAGGTGGGTTCTCGGCCGAAGAACAAGGAGATTCTCTAAGCCGAATAATGTCCCAATAGATTGATTTTCATCGTAAACCATGTACTTGAATTCACGGGACTCGAGTTCCTCCCTTTCATTGACAAAAAAGGACAAGCCGTAGCGGGGAAAAGCGACTGACAACTGTGACGTGGAGAATTCGGATTGGACAGAGTCGATGGGGGATGTGGTAATCAGGAACTGGCTCTGCAGATGCTTGTCGAGACACTCGAGACACTCGAAACACTTGGACACCATTGCCCAGGTCGGGCTTCGGATGTCTACAAGGGACTCACGACCTCTATACACACGGTATTGCCCAGGTGCACAATCAATTCTCCAGTGCTCATGAGATTCTTCCCAGAGCTGCTCAAGAGGGCGTATTTCGATGATCTTTGACGATATCTTCAACCAGTGAACATGGCCATCGATAAGCGCTGGCGGAAAGTCCCCCCGTAGTTCCTCCGGAGGAATCAGCTCAATTATCTCATTTGTTTGATTGCTTTGCGCTCGAAGGACCAGACGCCCATGTCGCAGCAAAAAGTGCACCTGCAGGTATTTGAACGATTGTGATTATGTCATGTAGGGTTGGACAGTTACCTTGTACTTTGAAGTCACAGCGAGTGTCGTGAAATCCATTCCTGAGAGATTGGATGGTACGACCAAGAGGCCTTGCTGGAAATGATAATCAAGAACACTTGTTGATGCGAGAAATCACAGCATGTACTCACGTCACGAAAGATTTGTTGGTATTCTGGAGAGTTCCAGATCTTACGCGACAATCCACCCATTTCTTGACCATCCACCCGAAACTCCCCATTGAGCAAGTTAACATGCACTGTCTGTGAGGGTCTGGTCACAGTTGCTCCATTTTCGCATGTAAGCCAACGAGTATTTGGGTACTGTACCTGCTCCCATCTGCGTGGACCTGGCTGATAGATAGGGAAAATCTTGCCTACTGCAAGATCGATGCCATAGTCTGATGGATCGGCAAGGATTATATCCCTCAAAATCTCCTCGAGTGAGAGAGAGAGATGGCTGTCTCGTTTGAGGAGCAGTGGTAAATATCCATCACCGAGGTCTGAAGTGGTGAAATATGAGTGGCGAGCGTACATGACATTCAGGAATTGGACATACATCCGGGACGAAGGGCTGGTACAAAGAAGGCACATGAAAGTAGAGCATCGACGTCTTCTGCAGAATAAAAGAGCTTGCAAAGGGTAGCAGGGTCAACGGCAAATGTGCTTCGACAAGTGGCAGCCATCTCCAGCAAGAGATTCCTGCGCTCTTCATTCATAGGTGCCTTTGCCAGGTCATATGATAGGTCCTGCACCCAGCCGAACGTCTTCCTGCGCACGCTCCGAAGAAGAGTGATGGCTCGCTCAGAGACGTCTTTGCTGGGGCTCGATGCAAGCAGCCGAGTGAGTAACAAAGAAATGGTATTCATCAACACCCCGTCGATCGAGCCAGCTCCGACATCCATGAACAAGCCGTCAAGCTCCCCTAGAAGGGCATTGCAAAAGGACGAATCTTGTAACTCTTGATGCCAGATCCATGTCCCTGTATCGACGTCGAGTGGTCCAACTTGAAACGCTGCACAAGCGAGAAGGTAATGAATGCTGTGACGACGAAGGTTGAGAGTTCTATTGCGCAGCCCGTGCAGGATGTTGAGCCACTGGAGCGAGCCACCACTGCGCAAGTGTCCAAACGCAATGAAGTCGTCGAGGGAGAGATCCGTGGGACAGTCTGCTTGAGCAGCCAAGACGTCGTTGGAGGTGTGAGAAGTGGAATTCACATAGTATCCCAATTCTGCAGATAGCGATCCAAGATTGTATCTCAGGAAGTCGGGCGAAAGCTCCCGATCTTTGTAGGGTCTGTTAATTGTCCGCCAGATCGAGCGTGCGTCCTCTCGACTGTCGTAATCGAGATATTGAACAACATAACGTAAGGTCGGGCTATTCCGGGATTGTGAACCCTCTGGATAAAAGTAGGCCGAGTGGATCTGCCAGCGAAGGGATGGCTTTTGGCGTTCGACGAGGTAAGGCTGCAATCCAGGGACATCCGCAAGCAGATCGTATCCATCCTTTCCATAGAGCTTGTCATGATAATAAATGTCTTGGTAGAAAATCTGCAGAATGCGGGGTGCGGCAGAACGCCAGATGCGAACGCACAGCGGACATTGCAGTTCGAATATGACGACTTTCACATGTAACGGCAAGGTGGGCAGTGGCGATTTGGATGCCTCTACCCCATCAACTAGTTGTCGCCCAGGTATACGACCTTGTTCGTATTCTTGACATCCATCATGAGTGCATGTCAGACCGCCACCTCCACGCTCCAGGCCAGTATGTCCAGCGTCCTTCACCACATCCTCTTCAATGCGAGCTTTGAGTTGCTGAAGGTGTGGGGATTGGTTGTAATAACGGACTGGGAAACTGTCTTCGGTGAATTCATCCGAAAGTGCCGACCATCCAGGACGTGACTGAGAATGGCGCGCAGAGAGGTATTGGTATGCGCACGAAAGTCGATGGAGGCTCGTCGTCTTGCGCAGGAGCATTCCATGCAGGAATGCCATCGGAATTTCAGGGGGATAGTCGGCGAGCATGGGAATCTCCTTCACAACTAGCTTGTCAAGTGCGACATAGAGCTCGATCCCCGTCAATAACCCGTTGGATCTATCCTCGGGATATGTTCTCCGATAGACCTTCACCATGTATCTATCCATCAAGATATCGAGCTGTGCGCATGCCTCGTCCACATTTGTGACCCGGGCGAGCCAATCACCGATGTCCTGCTCGACCGATCGTTCGACGTCATATGCCTCATCAAAAAATGCCCCGTTCGAAGACAAAAAGTCCTCAATGGTGCCACGGCGACGATGGCTGGGACAGAAGGGGGTATGAGCGGATTCGTGGGGAGGTTTTTCAAGAGCGTTCAGAATGTATTCACGACTGTCCATGAACGAGAGTTGCGTGTCCCTCGTGAGTTCATCCTGGCAAGGATTCCGAAATGGGAACGGCCGGACATTCAACTCTTTCCATCTGGCGTCAAGGATCTCTCGAAGACAAGTCCATGTTTTCAACGCCATTTCGGAAAGCCAACCCGGGGTAGAGGAGCCAAGCTTGCTTAAACGTCGGAGAACTTGACATGACATCAAGTGAAGCAGATCACTGGAAAGATTGATATTGTTTGCATCCATTGCAAGGGTGCATACGAAGAACAACAAGAATCGTTTGTAGGATGCCCGTGCAAAAGCACTATCAACCGACATCTGGATTGCGACCCTGGTGAGAAGCCAAAGCGGCGAGCGACGCCAAACATCCTCGACCTTGTGACCAGCCTTCCACTCGTAGCCGACATGGTCGCGGACATGTTTCGTGACGCGAGGAAGGTCAGCAGTGCGACTAGCACCACGCGAGATGCCAGAAAGCAGTGCAGTACATTTGGTGATGCGAGATAGATCAGCAGCACGCCGAACACTTTGAAAGATGCCATTAAGTAGGGCGAGAACGTATCGCGGGTAAGCGGGAGGAGGGAGAGGATCCGAGTCGACAGCGTTGGCATGAGACAGAAAATTGCCAAGTTGGAATTGGAAGTCTCCGTCCTCAAACACCTCGTTCGGTATCTCGCCGGCAGACCCAGGATATGAGCATAGAAGAGGTCCGTCAGTTCCCCATACAGCATCTTCGCTTGGGGACACCTCGAATGCCTCGCACAGCATGCAGTTCTCCCGTTTCGTAAGGACGATTCCAGCATTTTGATGTCGGACGAGATACGCAAGGATATCTAGAGGTTGTCAGCATGGATCTTAGATCATAGGAAACCCTGTGAACGCACCTCCTGTTTGCATTTCCCGCAGCTGGGAGATAACGTGGTCACTGTCCGAGTGACCAGGCTGGACTGAGGCTTGTAAGTTATCCAACATCTTGGTGATGCGCTGCCACTGAGCCTGCTCAGAGGTTCCGCAGACGTGGGTGTAAGCGTGAGCAGCAACGTATACTGCACGAGCGAGTTTATGGTTGTTCTCGGGGGTATAGTCGTTTTCATCGGGGAGCTGGACAGGAAGAAACACATGGGTAACAGCATATTTGAGTGATTCAGGAGTATGAGCGAATACTGGTAAAGTGGTTGTTTGAGGATTGGGGTCATCAGCGGTAGACATGGTGGTATGAGGGCAAGAGGCGAGGCAAGTTGTTGACTTGACAAATTGAACCAAACTCATGATGTTACAGTGTACGTAAGCGTAAGTAGAGCCTGGAAGTCTGAACGGACATACATGATCGTTATACGCTAGTACTATGACACGCAGACGACTCTCACAGCAAATTCGTCTCCTCGACATTGCTCCGCGCTCACCAAAACATGTTCGACTAGTTTTCGCCAGCCCTCCAAGTCATCCCAGGAACTTGAAGAGCTTCGTCCAAACAAGACGTCAATCGACCTCCCCGACCCCGAACAATGAACCACATGTAGCTAAATCCTGGCTGCGTCGTGGAAGCAGCATCCGCGTATCTACGCTTTTCACCGCGTTGCTCGCACTCGGCGCAGGCGCCACAGCACTCGGTCTGTGCGTCGCCTGTCTCAAGTGAAGGTCCCTGCGCTGACTCTTCGATCCGAACCTCAATGATTGCCGCGCGATTCATCACGTTCGCGAAACACAGCTACGAAGTTTACACCTCGTTCACTCTCTGGCCGGTGGAGGTCCGTAAAGACCTGCGCGCCGGGATCAGAGCCAAAACCCAGGTCGACCATGCTCTGAGCGAGCGATTCCTCGCTCGGTATGTGTTTTCAGTGGTTCGCGTTCTCGTTTCCATTAATTTCGTCATTCCTTGGTGCTTGATACTATCGTGTTCTTACTTTGCATGCACATAGTGCTTACCAAACTGCCTTGGCCCTCCCGTTGTCTGTGCTCGGCTCCGACCCATACCTCAAGCTGTCAGGCATCGCCGCTGTCTTGGCAGAAGTTTCCCCAGAACGGCAGGCAAAAGAAGTGCTGCAAAGTGTATGGGACAAAGGTGATATCTCTACTTCCGCGTCGTCCGATTCCCTAGGAGACGGCAAGAGCAGCAATGACTGGGCAGCGTACAGGCTCACGGACGGGGAGCGTCTCCGCAGGGTCGCCGTTGCGTGCAAGCTCGTGGAGGAAAAGTGGCTTGGGTGGGCAGTCGAGGAGGTTCTTGGGCTCGCTGGAGTCCAAACAAAAGTGGGGACTCGGTGAGCGGTACGGCCCGCTCTGGCAGCACGTCGACGTCTGTTGTGCTCGCGCAGCTCGAGCTTCTGTCTTGGATGCGTCGAGTCGATCTCGGCGCACCACTTGCTGCGCTCGGGTCGGTGTACGCACGCAAGGAAACGTCGAGTGAGTGTTTGGCACGTTTACCCAGCGCCGTGCCAGCATGCGAGCTCATCATCAAAGGTATGGCATGCCACTTTATTTACAGGCCATATCGCTACTTCTCCCACCGAACATGGAGAACGTAAGCGTTGAGGATCGTTGCGAGGGTGCGTCTGCTCTTTTCCCTGCCTCGTACTCCCCAGTCCAACCCAACATCTACGTACCCCGTAGCTGCACAACTGATGAACAATCCCTCGGAATTAATCATGCGTCGGCCACCTTCACCCAAAATCAGACACCAGGCAGAAGCCTGGGCACGCCAGGCGTATGGATTTATTCAAGGCATGCAGGAGGTGCCCTCGCCTCGAAGAGGGTGGTCCAGCTCTGGCACTGAACAGAACAGAGAGGTCTGCGACCAGGTATTAGGCGTGGTCTTATTTAATCTCGCCATGCTGTGCGAGGTGAGTGTCTTTCGTTGTCTGATGAAAGGCTCGAGTTGAACTTCCGATTACTTATGGTAGATGGACCAAGACCATACGACCACGCGTTTGTTGTACGAGCAGAGCCTGAAGGAGTGCAAAAAGGTCGGTGTGAAGGAAGGGGTTCTGCAAACCAAGCAAGCTTTGAGAAGAGTCGGCCGCACTGGCGGGAACTCTGTGTAGTTTTGGTGCGATTCCTCGCGAATAAAACGGGATCTATCCAACTGTTAATCCTACATTTTCATATCTGCCCAATTCCGATTGTTTTTACCTGCCTGTTATCCGGAACTCAGCCCAACGACAATGCCCCAGCGACAACCCTGACCAATCTAAGAAACAAGTATTTGTTCGTTCGGCAATGATTTGGTTCGTGAAGTCGTGATACAAGAACTCGCACACTTTTGCGCAATATGGGACTTCAGATACGTCTGCCATGTTCCTACACCTCCGGCCATTCCCGCTTGCATCACGCCGTCTCAATGTCTGGCAACTTCTTCGTACAGGTACGCTCCATATACCTTCGTCTGCAGACACGGTGGTCGAACACGACGCTCAGCATGCGTCTCTCTGCAAGTATCGAACGAGCTTACCCCATTGATATAGTTCGAGACGTCCACCTTCTCGCTCAAGGAACTGATAGTGAGGGGTAGCGCAAAAATATCAGCATGCGTCGCCTGGGCATGACTACGTAATGGTGGAGCTTATTGAGCACCGTCGTCCGATCTGCCCATGGGCATCAACAATACGTTTGGCTTGCTTGCAATCGCGTCCTGAAGGGTAAACACTAGCGGGACAGACCCTCTCTCGAGCACATAGAAGGGCGCGAGCTGATCCCCCCAGATGGTCTGTAAGAGTAGTGCTTGAGAACCATGTAACGCCCCGAATACACACCACAGCGACGACACGAACCTTTGTTGCTTCGTATGCAGCCTTGAAGTTCCAGTTGTCCTTGTTGTCAATCCAAGGAAGGGCTCCCATATGGTAATCCACCTTGATCTTCTTCAACGACTTCGACTCCCGGAATTGCTCATAGAGGCAAAAGAGTCTAAGTCTGAGCCAGACACAGATAGCCAACGCTTGAAACCTACCTTGAGGTCGAAGACCTCGAAACGTGCGTGAGATGTGTGCGATCGTCTGGAGGGGCGAGATGAGGCATGAGATTGAGCTTACGACCACACTGCGACCTTGAAAACATGCTTGGGATGGTGCGTAGACGTCGTTCGTTGAATGGTGGAGCTCGAGTCTCGGTTCGCGTCCATTTCTCGGGCTGGGATCCTTCCGTTGAAGTTGGTTTTTCTGGGATGGTCGAAGTACGACATCCTCGTGTTATGATAAGCGCCTGTTAAAACGGTGATACCACTGGTGGCGACTTATCGGCCTCACCATTATCCGTATAGTGGAGCCGAACCATGAAAAACATGCCCTTAGCAAATCCTGCTCCGTGTATGGATACGGGCGTCTGGCATTGAACCAATCCTAGATTGCTTTCACATGTGCAGACCAGGTGGTAGATGGGGGTGAGTGATGGGCGATGTAAATAAAACGAACCTCTTCGCAAACACGTGCAGAAGAGCCAGAGCATGGGAAGCGTGTGCGAGTGGCGAGTGTGCCGTGGCTTTTGTTTATCGTGCCATCGTACTCGTTACAGCTTGAATGCTAAACATTCCGAGAAGCTTCGCCGCGCAGAATCGCCCTGCTACACTACCCATGCGGACGGACATACGCCAACCCGAACCAGGCACTCGGAACGGGTCCTCGAATCACCCACTCGCCGGGCTGCAATTTTAGACACTCACGGTCAGGCTGAAAGGTTCCGTGCATCATTTCCACGAGGTCATCACATGAGTTAATGGATGCATACCCTTCGGCATGGCGATCATAAGTACGCGTTTCGTGTGCTCTAACATCGACAAGTTGATCTAGCTATGGCCGTCATTTCTTAAACGGGTCGTCCGTCGTTTCAGCCACGACGGTTGGCTGGCAGGCGCCTCCTCCTTGTGGTCTTCCTCCTCCTCATTG
Organism: Tylopilus alboater; assembly: GCA_038090535.1. Classification (NCBI taxonomy): domain Eukaryota; kingdom Fungi; phylum Basidiomycota; class Agaricomycetes; order Boletales; family Boletaceae; genus Tylopilus; species Tylopilus alboater. Next base: position 17,000 of record JBBPMW010000180.1, on the reverse strand, counting down.
TAATGCGCGTCAAAGCTGTAAGGCAGCGGTACCTCGCGCGTGACGTGGTACTAGTCGATGTTACCCAGATGTTCATTCTCGAGCCGATCTGACACGGTCGGACACGTCAGTTGTGCTCATGAAGGAGAGTAAGCAAAAGAATAGGACGGCATACAGAAATTCCACTGCACCCTTCGCAACATCTCCAATGCAGTGACGATGAACGAGCGCACGGCCATGTTGGGCCCATCGACGGGTATATAAATCAGCCACATGAAACGAATGCATAGGTTGGATACCTGCAAAGACGAATTGAATTTTGATATGAGAAGAGACGAATTCGCGGAACGTACCGAAGTAGGCCTCTGTATGAAACATACCACAAAGGGCAACACGGCAAGAAGGTAATACCAACCCCAACCCAATTCGGGGCCGTGCCACACGTTGACCATGCTTCTTCAAGAGGGCCGTAAGCGGATGATAGTAGACTCTGGTATGCACTTTCTGCGGCAAGTGATTCAGTTTGATAAGGAGTCGTGACGTTGTCGGGGAATGAAGCGTATAGCGATAATTCGAAACTCGTCACGGATGGTACTTTGGAAAAGAAACGGGTATAAAAGCAACCCACGAAGTACGTGCTGGAAAGTGAATAGACGAGACTGCAAAACTGATCTCTGAATGCGACATGGTGAGACGGCTTAAACGAAACAAACATCGGGGAGCATACCCGAGCCAGAAATCGGAGAACTGCAAAGCAATCAAGGATCTCGAAGCTGCCTCGTAAGTTTGACAATCGGCGACGAACCTCCATTTTCCGTACCCCGCTAACCCCAAGCTTAGCTATGTTCTTGATTGTCTACCAACGGACGGGTCCCCACGCGCGATTCTGCGTATCCAGACGTGGTTTGGGTCAGACCCGAATCGACATCATCGTAAGGTAGTTGAAAAACTTACGCGGATTGGATTACACATGACAACGAGGGTGAGAGCGAGCCAAATCAAGTGCCACAGCAGTGGGGGACCTATCTGAGCGAAGGAGAACCAGAAAGCATAGGCGAGGGTGCAAAAGAGGAAAGAAGGAAGCTTTCGTGCCTAGTCAGAATCAACCCGCGTGTGGTGAACGTACAACACATACTTCAAAGTATTCATGGTGATCAAGCCTTGATCTCGGGCTCAGTTCTGTGCAGACCATCAGAAGCGAACAGAGTATAACGACAGTAACGCACCAAAGATAATGGAATGCGCGCTGATGTTGTATTTCCTCGACTCGGGTACTCCTCTGTCATAATTGGGGATGAATTCATGAAATGTCAGAGACAAAATCGGTGTTCAAGAGTGTTCCCACCTTTGGAGTCTTCAGTTGATTGGAGCGGAACGGTAGATGTGATCGATGTCTGTGGGTAAAACGGAACCTGACGGATCGACTTGCTGCGGGGCCTGCGCTCGTATAATCCCTAGCTGTACTTTGAGCCCGTGACCTCCATAGTACAATGAACGGGACGGCGGAGGAAGGGGAAAGAAGAGAAAAAACCAGAGACAACCACGTGGCATGACGTCGGTGTGTGGATACAACATCCAAATTCGTCGTATCCGATGGCGTCACGGGCTTCACTCGGACGGAACACTGACATTCAACCGACGCGTCATACAAGACGCTGCCACCGTCGCTGGCCTCGCTGCTCTCCGTGACGCCAACGATACCACCACCGTCCACAAAAAGTGGCGGAATCAGAGGACCCATCAAATCCGCCACCTATGACAGACATCTCGGCGACCGTGACATCGACTACACCTCCTCCAACGCTACAGAGTTGGCGTCCAACGTCCTATCTCGCACAAAGGCAATCTTCCGTCTCGGCGATGGGCCGTGAGTACCTCGAGGGAATTGAACTCAACACTGTAAGTTATCACAGTTGTCCTACGCGGTCCGCTCCTTCAATCTCTTAGTAAGTTCTCACCTTGCGTAAATAAAGCTCTGGCCAGCGAGTCCGCACATCGGCATCAAACGAAGATCAAAGGAAACCCTGAGGCAAAGCCCTCAAACTCACATGTCGCGATGGCAGCGATATCTTTCATGCTGGTTTCACGACACGTAGCTTATTTTAGACTTCACAGTGGCACACCTTGAAGGACTCGGAAAAGGACAGACAATCAGTGGGTCGACTTCGACGAGACTACAAACTTGGTCAAGGGGGCCAACGAACGTCTGCTTATTATAATCGCACTTCCCACCTCGGCGACACGCCCATAAAATAGTGGTATGGAGAGCACCCCATCCGATTCATGTTGACGTAGATGCACACGGTCGACTCGAAAGACGAACCTGGCATGACAGTGTCTGCTGAAGGAACGATTTAGCCATGCATCCTCTCAAGCATTCTGAACTAGGACGCACGAGGGTCTGAGCCCAACGTTAATTGTCATCGTTTATCACAGTCGAATGTACATGAGACGAGATGTGACGTACCGTTTACTCGTCCTCAACAGGGAAATGCATGTTCTGGATGTGCACGTTAACCATTGCCCACAAGAATCCGTACAGTTCAACCTCTGAGTCTTCCCCCTCTGACGACCGCTTGAACGAAGCGCACACTTCCGTGACAGATGGAAAATGTCGAGTGAGGATGTCGAGTACCGAACTCGGCTTGCTGATCGGGGACTCAGGAAAGTGGTACGCGTAAGGGCGGGATTACAAACGACGTCCCCCGAGTCTGTCGGAACCTTCCTTGCATCCACGGGCAAACAAAGATCGTGGAGGTCCGGGCAACATCCAAGGAGTAATAAGAGCCCTTTAAAGGTGATGTACTTTGCCGACCGCCAAGGATATCCATGTATGCGCTGCTTGTCGTTTAAATGTAGGACTTGCAGAAAGGGCCATTCGCGAGCCAGGGATACCGACTCGTCATCGTCGATAGAAACCCACCGGCCAGGATCGAGGACAAGTTCACGGAGGTGACAAAGGGAAGAGAGTGGTCGAAATATGGCGTACGAGAGATGGTGGCGCATAGTTAACCCGTCCAATTCCACAGGAACGAAGGGCTGAATCTCCACGTCAAGGAGGTCGGCCATGAGGCGAATTGATCGAAGGGAATGTATACGCTGACGACACGCCAATGGTAGGTCTGGAGTGGTGGCAGAGCACGAAGGGACTAAACATCTGGTCCTGGGATCGTAGCAGACTCGTGACGAAACAGAGATCCCATACCGTCAAGGACAAGTCCTCAACGTTGCGAAACAGAGTAGCGTCGGACGGAATGAAGGCTTGGTGCAAGTTTGATTTGTCAGAATGCAGCACCACTGATAATTTTTTGAGTTTCGGAGACATGGCGACGTGCATCAGAGCAACGTCATCGATGGGCACGGATATGTCGAGACGTTCAAGATGTTCGTGGTGAGTGATGGCTCGAGAGAGAACTTCGATGGTCGTGCGAGATACTTCCTCGCGTCCGAAAAGGCTAATGGAAATGGACTTCAAATTCGGGCAGAGGAAGGGGTGGTTGGCAAGAAATGATTGCAATGCCACAACGTCCGAATCGGTCAGGCTGACGCTCAAGGAAACGAGTGATGGGCTGAGCAATCATTGGATGAATATTATGGAAAGATCTGACTGAGATTGAGGGAAGATGCATGGGTGCCACCTGAGTACTCTCAAGTTTGGCACAAGCAGAGAAGGGTGTAAGCTGGTAGCTCGTAAAAAGTGCAGAGAGAACTTGGTGAATGGGAGGATGATGAGCTCCCTGATGCGATGCGAATACCGATGAATGATAGCCCATTCAGTCGGGGATGGCGGCCTCTGTGAATGCAGTGAGCAAAGATGTCAAACGAGGGATGATATGATTGAACGAGAAATACCTTTGCCCTTTCTTCATTCAACACTGTCGCATAACATCGAATGAGAGGTTCAAGTGAGTCCAACTTGCACCAAACACGGTCGAGGGAGGGTTCAGAGAATGCGCGACATGTTTGAGCCAGGGAGGCAAGCACGGGGCGTGCCTCTTTGAATTGGTGAGCGATCGCTTCTGGTGCAACAAGACAGTCCAGTACGCAGAGAAATAAATCTTGCTGAAACAAGGGGTTCCGTATTTTGAAGGCCTGCAAGTTGGTAGCGGTTCCGCTGGAGGAAGTCATACAAGTACACGTTGTCTGACGTTTGAATTTCTTGCGGTCATGTCACGCAGGTCGCGAACCGGCGTTGAACCTCCAAGTCTACACGTTCAGCATCCAACAAGAACCAAAGGGAATCCCTCAAAACCTTCAAGCTCGCATGTCGCGACAGCAACGATGCCTCGGAACCGCCAACTATAAAATGCCATGCTGGTTTCGCGGTACGTCCTCGAGAGTCGTTGAAAGCGCTCGATTTGTCCGTCTAGCGCACTCATCCTCCTTGTTCATCCACCACAGCTCCCGAATCCTCCGGTATTCGGTCTAACCAAGGAGGACGCTATCTCATCGTCGAGTTCCGAAGGATCTGCCAGCTCGTCGCGATTGGCAAAGCCACTGGCCCATCAAAGTAAGCAGCCCCTGGTGGATATCAAAGGAAAGAACAAAGGAACGAGGGCGTTGGTGGATGACGAGGGTGATAGTTTATGGGTGGACAAGTACGAACCCACGTCTGAGGTAAGTCGCATACATACCATTGTGCTTGTGAACGCCATCCTTTATAGCCCGTCATGCTTGCGTGTATCGTGCATCGATGGCTCCTTGAACCGTTTGAGGGTGGTCCATTAGCGAAACTGCGAAAGTACCGTGTACGTGCTTGCCGTTAGAGGTCGCTGCAGTTGAATGTATTCAATCCACAGTGCATACTCGCCCTTACGGGTCCCGCTAGGACTACGAAAATGTCTACATTGCGTGTTCTATCTAGGGAGCTTGGCTTTCGAGATTTTGGAGTGGCAGAATAGTGTGAGTGAACGTGGACGTTCTGCCTTCACGAACGAAGAAGCCTTTCCAGATGGTAAGTATGACTCACGAAAGCTTATCAGAGCTGCACCGCTGAGGTCCTTTATTGCAGAGGATTGAACTTCGACAGAAACATTGTTCGACAAATTTCCGGCTTTTCTGACACGTGCTATGGCCTACAGCAGTAAATTCGGACATCGCAGTACTACTCAGGGACACTAACAAACTCCATTATCTGTTCTGCGTTCTAGGAAACGCCAGCCCATCCTTCTGGAAAACCTCCCTAACCTTCTTCACCAACCAACTCAAGTGCGGTTCCAAACCGCCCTACGGTCCTTATGCATCATTGCATGCAATCTTTCGGAAGCCCCGAGGCCACCGATCGTCATCATGGTGTCGGACTCGGGTCTTCGTGCCGAGCAGCACAATAATGACACGTGGGATGGTGGTAGCAACCGGGCGGAGGTGGGATAGGAAGGAAGTGTTGGACATCTGGAGCGTTTTGGGACCCGAGTTACTGACGAGCCCCTATGTAACACGCGCTGGGTATGTGGCATCGCTACTGTGGCTCGCATTCTGCTGGACTGTCTTGATTGAATATCATTGTCCAGATTCAATCCGATAGCCCCCACGCTGATAACGAAAGCACTGCAGGCCCTCCTCGCTTCGCATTTCGGGTCTTTAGAAGTACACAAGAGAGTAAGCAAACAACCTGCTCGCGAAGTCATTGATATCATCGTAGAATCTTCCAGTGGCGATATTCGAAGCCGATCATGGCCCTTCAGTTTGCATGTGTGGTAGACCTTCCCGTCTCATCGACCAAGTCAAAGGACAAGGTCGCTCGCAAGAACGTCGGCAGAGCGAAGAAGACCACGAACATCCGTGCGGTTTTGGAAGCCGTCACAAGACGTGAACAAAGTCTAGTACTGTTTTATTTGATAATCAAGATTTTATACAACAAACGTCAGAGTGGCATTTTTGGCTCACGTAGCTGTCGCTGATAGCACACTTTTTATTCAGGCGAATTCGACCCTCCTTCATCCCACCTATTAGCCAAGGACGCCGCCAGAGAGCGTGAGCTGGATATGCAACTAGTCGATCCGCCGCCTCTGCCGATATGGCTGTTACATCATGACCGGAAAGCGAGTCGAGTGTCCACAGAGGCAAGCCTTGCCAAACGGTTTTGGCGTGACTTGCGACTCATTACTCGCCTTGACCGCACAGATGCTAGCAGCGGAATCACCCATCGACTCATCCTTGCTTGGATTGTATACACATCAAAGCTATACCCAGTTCTGCACGGAGATCGATCAGTACGACGGCGTCTGTGAAGGATTGAGTTGGGTTGACTCTATGGGTGGGTGAGCTAAATCGTTTTGTCCTTGTTTGCCCGTTGCGCGTGCTGACTAGACGTTGAGCCGTTCAGGCCCAGCTGGCGAATTCCCCGTACGCATTTCCTATTCTATGCTTCACTCGTTGCCAACCCCAGTGCCGTGGCGCGGACAAAAAGTGCGCAAACCCACGTGGTTCGATGTCCGTACCCGGGAGCTGGAGGCGTCGGACGCGGTCGGGGGCGTTCTTGGGTTGCTCAGGAAAGGCGTGACCGTCGGTGGCGATACGAACCCAGGGGCGTCATCGGCCTCCGTGGGCAAATGGACCCACGCCAACATCGCGACGGAGCCTGCGGGCTGGCTGCGTGCGCTCGACCAACGTAGCGGTGGTTCTAGACTTGTGGGAAGTGGACTACAGGGAGGGGCTCGTCCTCAGCCGCCGCGGATACACCGGTTGTTCTCATACTTGCCGTGGAGTCTCGAGGCTGTCGGAGGTGACGCGCTGGGAGAGAAGGAGGGCGGGGAAGTCGAGGGGAGACAATGACGGAGAAGACGCAACCGAGAGTGTTGATCTGACTCTGGTAAGTGTAACGTTGGTTCTCGTCTTCTAATTTACCGTCCTTCAGCTTACTATCTCAGATCTTCATGCCAGCTTTGGCCACATCCCTCAAGCGGTGCACCTGCGAGAAGTGCATCCAGCAGGATCCCGAAGGTGTCTTCGTGGAGGCACGCCGCATATCCATCCACCTGAACCGCATCAGGAACGAGCGTATCGCAATCGAGAGTATTCCAACACCCTTCCATCGAGGACACCATTGACGTCTGACCAATCATTCGTTTACCTTCACAGTCACTGATGACGGGCCCAATACATGATCTACTGCAAGCAAGTTATGGAACTCTCGCTCCGATTTTCAAGCGACAGGTCTTGGCGACGACGTCATTGCTGGCGCTCTTAGTCCTATCCCAGTTTCCGAGATCTCCAACAGCCTGAAGCGCATCGTTACCCGTTTCGCAGAAAGAAAACGTCTGAGTTTTCGTGGGCAAGCCAGCGCAGAAACAAGGGCGACCTGTGTGCATCAGCTTGCATGTTTTGCATGCTGGGCGAAGCGCACCTTGTAGGAGAACAAAGTCCGCCGCCCTGTCAAAGCGGCGTTTTACCAAGCCAAGCCGAATACAGCATAACTACTTGTCTAAGCTTTGGCGTCGACGCATTAGCACTATCAGCCGCGTTGTCCGAGGGTGGACCTGTCACGTCTTTAGTCGATCCTGGCATCCCCGGGTTGCGAGGGTGGTTTGACCTTCAGGGAGGGTCCAGAAGGCTGATATTGCTTGGCGTTAGAGCCATTCTTTCCGCCGGAGGTCGATCCATCTCTCGTGGATCAATCGGCAGACCACAACAACGGCTGTTTGGTCATCCGGTGAACCCGAACTCTAATTGGAATTCGCGTTCCACATTACGAGGTCTACTTGAATTCTGGTCCTTCTCTCAACTGGAATCGTCGGATTACCTCCGTGAGGCTGGGCGATGTTCTCGGACGTCCGCGAGAAGACAGCGTGTCACTCGTTGAGTGCGAGTTGTTCACCCAGTTAAGCTATAATGTTAGCAGTTCGCTACTACGACGTGTGTGTGCCAGTGTCCCCAGCCTGTTGCATAGAATGAGAGGGAAATAAATCGATCTATACGCATAGTACAGTCTCTACTAGAGCGGTCGAGGACGAAAACATCATTTACATGAATATATGGTGGCAGAACGAACACGGGGAAAGCTACAAAGTTGACGATGAATTCTCCGTTATTTAACAAACAGCTAGCAGAACTAACTCACCATGGACGAGAAACAGATTGTCAATAAGCACGTAGACGCTATTGCGGATGTGGGAGCATTGCGACGAGACACTACCGTTGAAAGTCTTCCTCTGTTAGAAACTGCCCTTGAAGAATTCTGCCCATGTGCGTCTTCGCAAAGGGTAGCCCTCTAGTGCGCATGACAAGTAACGCCCTCACGAAAGGTAGTGGTGAGCGTGAGGACGCGATTTCGTTCTTTTTTGGGCTGCCACGGATCTTGAGCAAATTCTGCTTGGCTGCTCCATCACTCCGTGATTCTTTCGTAGCAGGTATGCCAAGGAGACGACACAGCTTGAGGTACGATTCATAGTCTCTCAGATAGAGTTGCCCAGCGAACACGTTCAGCTGGTCGATCAGATCCCAGGGTGGGGTCCAGTCGGATGGGAGGGGAGGGATGGTATAAAGTCGGAGATCGTCGGACGGTTTCATGCGTTGTGATGTACGGGGTGTGTACAGATGAAGGTAGACGTACTTGCTTGCTCTGATGTCAGGCATCAAGCGGTTGGCTTCAAATGGGCTCAGCAGAACGAGTATATGGTCGCGGTTCCTTTTTCTGGAGAGAATCCATTGGACGGGTCGGCGGTACTGATCTATGGTCCCTCGGGTGGACTCAGGCTTGATTGTGTTGCAGAAGTCTGCCGTCGCCAAGATAAGTGGACTCCAGACATCTGCATCGCGAGTAGCTGCAGAACTCTCTTTGAGCGTTGTAAAGACGGGAAGGAAAGCGCTGCCAGAGTGTAATGGAGGGATATCGCCAGTCTTCACGAAGGCCACAACGTCCTGGTGAAGAAAATGTTTCGCCGGTTCTGCTTTTGGAGGCAGTTCCACCTCTCGTTCGCGTTCCCGTTCGCGGTTGACCTCCCGTTCTTGCTCTTCTTCCATCTGTGCACTTGGAAGTGATAGAACCCCGAGATCTTTGCAACGTTGCCGTATTTCTGGATCTAGCGACGACAACTCACCCGAGGTGTTTTTAGCCCCACAGGGTGCATAGAGATTAGCCAGCGTTTTCAGCTCCGGCTGCAGCCATGCATCTGCCAACTTCTCTCTTGTCAACTTCCCGTTAACGAAATGAGACCAAGCATCATATCTCGATCTATGGTTCATGCCTTGTTGTGCCCAGTATGGAGCACGCTGCTGAATCTCGGTCCAGGTCTCGTGTATTGCCCAGCACAGGATGTCGACGGTGGTGATTGGAGTGTTTGAATCTGTCTTCGCGGCTACCACACGGATGTTCCGATCAACGTCTGGCGGCGCAAAAAACATGACCGAGTGACCATGACCAAGCTTCCTCATCCGCATGCAACCTGAAAAGCAGAAACCTGAGATTGATTGATTGAATCACAGCGCCAAAACGAACCTTGTACCAGAGCATCTTTGGTCACCTTTGGACCCAGCGTAACGGCTGCTCGCGATCCAATAGGCAGTTTGATGTCAGTGCCCCTTGTGTGTGCATGATCCAAATAGACGACACAACAGTCTAAATGTTGAGAAAGCGGCGATGATAACATGGGTATTGTAGTGCCATCTCGTGTGAGTACCATCAGCTCATCATTTTCGTTGAAATAGATGGCGCCAGCAGCATCGTGGCAGATATCGAGCCACGCCATGGCCACTTGGTGGTTGGAAAGATCGAGTATCTGTGAGCCAACATCCAGCAAAACACGAATTTTAGGCTGTTGTGTGGCTACCATTCGGAGGAATTTGTGCGTGCTCCATCGTTTGTCGCTATCGTGAGTTACCATATAGGAGCCGTTTTCAGGCCGAAGAAGATGTGCGAGAACCCTGGCATTTGATCCCTTCTGATGATCAAGGTCTTGCTGAGCAATAGACATGGGTAACAGCCATCGCCCGTCGTTCGTTCCCGAAAACCCTATTCTTAGTTCAGCAACCAAATCGCACAACTTGACATGATCTGCTGGCTCACGCACCTGTTATAAGCTTCTCTCGCTTCTCTGCTAAATCCCAACTGGACCCGGCGAGTTTCCAAGGAAATTCTTTCGCCTCCTTTGGGAACACCACCCGCGAAAGGTAGAAATTTATGGCTGCTTGATTCCGAGTGAAAAGCGGGAATGTGACGTTATCCCATTGCTCCGACGACCTAAGGTTGATGTTATTCAGTTTCTGAAGCGAGTCTGGCACTATCCCGCGATCATACTCCTTGATCCAAAGTATGTATTCCTTCGATGGGTCATCCTCGTCCTGTAGAATTTCAAAAGAAAGTCTCAATTGGTCCTGAGTGAGGCCAGCATAGTAGTAGGATAGGCATGTGAGAATGATGGTGAGGTCTGGATGGCCGAACTGGGTGTTGGGCGCCGGCACGTCTTTGGCTCGATATGGGACCGCAAGCATTGTGGGGGCTGTGTTGAGGCGCCTGCTGGATTGCGCCTGCTGGACAAGGCCATAGTCAACACGCCATCTCCGCTCCGCAAGAGCAAACAAGAGGATGTTGGACGTCAGCAAACCACGGAGTAGTAGCAGTCCACTCCAAAGATGGCTCTGGTCGGAACTCTTGGCGTACTCTTCCACTTTCTTCACTGTGTCCGGAACTTGGAGGACATTCTTGTCGGATATGAAACTGGAGATCGCATCGCGTAACTGAGGGGAGATACGTTGAAAATTGAAACTGGGAAGCTGTCCAGCCATCACATCTTCCTTGATGAGTGATATCAGCTGTGGACCGACGTCGGAGGGTCGCAGGATGCGAATGTGCGGAAATGAACCAGGTCGGCCACGTTCATACCCGATGGAATCTGGGGCATAGCTTGACAGGGAACATGCGTGCTTCTTCAAGATCCGAAGGATCTGTTGAGTAATCGTCCATCGGTGGGGATATCCATCCATCTGTTGCTGAAAGCCGATTGTATAAATCAACTGGAACCGGGCATGAAGGATCTCGTCGCTCTCGTCCAGTAGATCTCGAGCATGAGAATGGAGCCACTTCTGAAGGCTCAGCCACTTGGATGCGCTGTCGCGGTCAGAAGCACCATGAGCATACCAGCTCTGCCCGTCATGTCGGTTGGCTTGAGTATTGTCCTTTTTGCTCGAGCCATGTGGTGGCTGGAGCAGCAATCGAAACATTTTAGCCACATAGCTATCTCCCTGCAGCTGCCAGTGTGGGTCAATAGTCAGCTGAATCCACAATCATCACTATACAACTTATTCATGCGCACCAAACGGAGCGAGAGGACTCTCTTCATGTGCTCGTAAAACAGGTTCTGATACTTCGTTGACAGGTCGATCGTAAGTTTGCCTTCACGCATCTGCTCCTCGATGCTCATCAGCTTGAGCGACACGACGTGCTCGGGTTGGACAAGTACAACTCCACGCTTGACCATGCACTGAGACATGAACTTGTGTAGATCGTCGATTTGAAGGCTGATCACCCTGCCACAGTAGTCGTACTTGGCCGTGCGAGAGAAGGGCAGGTGGTATATGGGTCTGTTAGCGAGTCCACCAAGGCGAGCAACCAATATGTCGAACATCTGGACTGTCAACGCTTTTGGGACAATGACGCGGACAAGCTGTTTGCCATCCGCAAGAGCAGCGGCAACGATGGGAATGATCACCGATGATTTCCCTTCACCCATGTTGACCTGCATTACGGTGTTTTCCTCTGATTGTGGGGACATCATCTCTATCGCAGTTTCTGCCTGGGCACGACGAATAAGAAAGTTTCCTTGAATCTGACACACGCAACGTCAGTAGAGACAATCTGAAATGCTTGGAGACCAGAAATGCACCTGAATTAACAGCCAATCAGGGTATTTTTCAGGATCCCATCCGTCGCATCCTTCGTTCTCTAATTCCTTTGAAAACTCTTCTTCAAGACCATCTAGGGTAAATCGGAGCAATCTCCGTGCACGCTGAAGGTCCAAAAGGAGTAACGCGAAAGATGTCAAGCATTTCTTCCAACGTGAAGGGATGTCGATCGGTGAGGTGGATGCGAAATATCGCAAGAGGACATCCACAGCAACAGGCGGCCATTGGCCAAACTGATCGAGTGCTTGTTCATGCAGATCGGTCGTTGGACCCAGACTCTTCTTCAGAATGTCTAGTGCATTCAGGTAGTTGAATCTACACTCCGCATAGTGCTTCTTGAGTACCTCTATGCGATTCTCTCCCACCACTGTGTGAGTCGTTCGAGACTCCATACAAACACTGGTGTGTTGTGCGCTGGCGATAAGGTGAGTGCGGTATTCCAGCTGAAATGAGGAATCCGTCCGAAGAGAGGAAAACAGTTGATCCAACACGGGGATATCATCTAAGGATGTCTTGTGACTGGCGTGAGGTAAAATGCTACGGGTCGGCAGTACCGGCGCTGGTCGGCTGCAAAACAGTTGATCGAGTGTAACCTGTATAGCTGAACCAGTACTGAAAATATGTCGTGAAGACGAGGCCGTGCATGGGTGAATGGATAGTCTTGGTTCTTCGGGGGCGTGCATAACCAAATAGTCGCTTCCATGGTAGTTGTGGTCTTCCGGCGAGGTTGGTCCAGTAGCATTCGAAGGAAACAGATATGCAGCCCGTCGTGCTGCGTTTTTCTCTCGCACACTGACATGCTCGCTATCTCGATTCCAGTAATATGTATTTCGGATTTCCTTGTATGCAGCATTGATCTGAGGATACGCGGTCGAAGTCCATTCGTCATTTCCTTCGAAAGCTTTGAGTTTCATGATTGACCGACATCCCGCTGATCATGAGAGACAAAGTGCTGCCTGAGCCCCAGTGAGAAAAGGGGATATGTGGTCGTATGTCACGTTATGTAGAAAGAGGGAATAGGTGCACGCACGGTCGCATTGAAAACGGGTCGCTTCATAGGTTTTTTTTGTAGTCACAGATATGTGGAGCGAGATGTATCTATGCCTTACAGTTCTCATAGATTTCCGTAGGACAAACCCGCCAGCAGAATAATCCTGAATCACTTATGCCATTCTATGGCTTTCTAGCAATTACAATGTGACCATCTTTCTATGCAACCCGATGCACGTCTAGGGAGATCCCACCATGCATGACGCGCCCGCCCGCCCCCTACTACCGTTCTACTCGCCCTCTAGTGCATCGGCAAGACAGCGATCCTTGCGATAACATCTGCTGTTCCCTTGGTCCAAATACGATCGGCAACCTACGAAAAGACAAATCAGACCATGTTAAAACGAAAAGAGATGTAGTACGACGCACTAGTTTTGCGGCTTCATCTTTGTACCTCTGTACAAGGAATTATTAGCTGTAGAAAAAAGATAGATATCAAGCGACACATACTGCTTTCTTCTCGGAACTAAGACTCTCGTAGTAAACACTGAATTCCTCTTTTGATCCGTTCGGTTGGAGATGCTTGAGCCAGCGATGTGCGCAGAGTGTTCTGGAATGATGTGGGAATACTCTCATTGATACTAGAGGTAAGTGATAACAGAAAAAGACACGTACCGACCAGTCTTGTTTGAGGGCGGCCGCCAAGAATTTTTGCCCTTGCTTGTAGTTGGTAGCGTGTTAGGAGGAGAGACTTGTATTTCGGTTGCCATGTTGGCAGCAGGTAGAATAGTGGCGGTGGTGTTGGAGACTTGCACGTTTTCGGTTGCTGTGTTGGCGACAGGTAGAACAGTGGCAGTGGCCTGGGTGTCGGAGACTTGTGTAATTTCAGTCATGGTGGTGGTGTTGAAGACTTGCGTGTTTTCAGTCGCCGAGTTGGCGACAGGTAGAACAGCCTGAGTGGTCGTGGTACTGGCAGGGACTTGCGCATTTTCGGTGGTTGTGTCGGCGACAGGTAAAACAGTGGTGGTCATGGTGTTGGAGACTTGTGTGTTTTCGGTCGCCATGTTGACGACAGGTAGAACGGTGCTGGCAGGGACTTGCACATCCTTTTTTGCCACGGAAAGCCTGGAACACTTCTGTTAGTGTCATTTACACGCATATGAAAACTTTACAGCGGGTTCTTGACAACAGCCGTCGGTCTTGTGAGGGTTGTGAGTTTCTGAGTGACAGAACAGGTCGTCTTGGCCGCCGGGGTAAGGGACAGTAATGGCGAAGAGAATTCTACATCAGATAGTTCGCTCTCTACGGTCGGGAAAGGCGATGCCGCGGGAGCTTGAGGCGGTGGTGTCAAACGATCCAGGTTAGTCACCCTGAAAGCATTAGAGTCCGAATCATTGAAGGGAGTCGGAGCATCATCGTAAAGACCATCAAGATATGGTGAGCTGCTGTCGCCAGAGACTGTCATGTTGGCCACAGCGCCAGTAGGTTCGACATCAGATGATGTACGTTCACATTTGCTGCGCTTTGCTGGACGTTCTTCGTTGGCTGTAGAATTATCGGCCTCCGCCTCTAGCTTCACCTTCCGTTTCAAAGCAAGTTTCTCCTCCGACTTGTTTGTGAACCAGGTCTGCTTGTACGATGAGTAGTGGTCCTTTGCCAGCCGGTCAATCTTCCAGGCACCATCACCGAGATTCAGTTCTGGGTGTGACTTGACCATTTCGTTGCGGAAGAATGTCTTGAGGTCGTGCGACATCGTCTTCCACGTCGTGGTACCATCAATGGCATTTCTGTGTCGAAAACCATGCCAAATATCGCGCATACAGTCGAGAATCTTGCTGACTCGGGTTGCATCAAGCCGTATGCCGTTCGGATCTTCAAGGAATCGGGTGTTGTGAGTCTTGTCCTTTTGCTTCGAAAGCTGTCCTTCTGCAGATTCGTTCCACTGCTTCCACTGACTCTCGGTCCAGAAACGAACAGCTGGGTAATCTTGTGCTTTGAGCTGAGGCGGCGCTTGGACATTGGGTAGCATTGACGTCGTCGTCATCATAATATTGATGGAGTTGGCGGACTCAGGAGAAGTGGCTGTCGTGCGATGGAGTTGCGAGACTAGTATATCGTAGGATTTTCTTTGGGTTTAATCAAGTCAGCTGGATTGGATTGATTGAGAAAAACCTAACTGAATAGCGGACCGCTCTCCTTTGACCGCGGCTTTCTCAACTTGTAGCTTCATTATAGTGTCTTGTAGCGTTTGAATTTGTTGTGTATACTGGATATATGCGTGTCAAACGAGGTCTATAGCAAAGATAGGGCACACCTGATTGAATCTGGAGTTGCTATTAGTCCATTGTGTTTGTGGTATCATCGAAAACGTGTTGCGTGACTTGAAAGGATCGGAATTGAATGCGTCGTTGCTTGTCTTGAAAGGATCAGAAAACGATTGTTGCAATGGTTCAGAATGGTCGTCAAAAAAGATCGAGTTTGTAGGCAAAGAGAGCGAAAGATCGGCAGGCATCGTGGACATGTCGAGGCGTTGGATGTCGGAGGAGGAGAGGTGCGAGTGCAGTGTGGGAATTTGGAAATCCCCCAGTCGCACTGTTATTGTCTATCTAATCAACTACCTACCTACACCATGGCCAGTACTCCGCACGTCGTCAACATGCTTGGGGACATCATCTACCTCGAGGTAGATGGTATTCACCAAGATTGGAATACCTACCAATTCGATCTTGACATCAAAACACCCGGTAAAAAGGTACATCTTCTTTCTGACTCTCGAGGCAGACTTTACTCACAACATCAAGACGTTTGCAATCCGGATCAAACAGGATCCCGAAAGAAAGCCTACAAACTTGAAGGCTGTGGAAAATATCAACAAAGTCGAGAACGAGTAAGTAGTATTGTCTACAGATCACATGCTAACTCTGTGTAGTACTAGCATCAGGGCAACAGAGTGCTGTATCCTGGAGTGCAGGCACACAATCAATCTGCCTCAAGATTTAAACGAAGTCTATAGCTACTCTACACTTCGGCGCATGTATGCGTATACCGTCCGTCCGATCACCAGTCCATGTGAGACAGTCGAAGAGGCCTTAGGAAGGTTAAAGAAGCGCCCTCGTACCTGTTAGTATGCTTGACTCAAGCAGATTGTACTTTATTGTGTGCATGTATCATTGGTCAACAAGTGTATTCTCTAAGTCAATGCAAGAGAGGTATCAAAGTACATTGTCGTCATCATCATCATCATCGTCGTCGTTCTCAAAACCAAAATGTGCAAGTTGCATACCTGTCTTCTCTACAGGAAAATAACGGTCCAAAAAAATACCAGGGCGAGAATGCGGAATCATTGCGACAACGGACTGGATTGAGCTGATTGTTACGATTATCTACTTGGGCAGTACATTTTTCCTCCTTTCCGTTCGTATCACGCGTCTTCTCTTCTTCGGTATCTCCCATACCGAATATGATCATCACTTACTCGCGTTAGGGCCCACTTCTTTTCTCTTCATTCCACTCTACTCCTAACCGTTCTCTTTCTGCTCTTCAAGTCCTACCGGTAGGAGACGGCCCGCTCTTATTACCTTCTTCTTTTATCCATGGACAGCATTCTCCTACAAGCTCTGCTTCTCATGAGCTTGCGTCACCCTTCCACCACATTCCATAGGATTCTAGCTTAGTCAACCATAGCCTCTAAATCCCTTATATACCACGCTGCATGTATAGTAGTCTTTATTCTTGATCTACGCAATCACAGCATACTGTCTTTGTCTTGAATCATCTCTCCGGAACTTGTCTGAGTTCTCGTCACCGTTGAGCCTATCAAGGACGTTGAGTCTCTTCGTGAGCACCTCCCTTGAGACAGCTAGTTAGCAATTCGACGTAGAAGTACGTCTCGCGTAACACCGATCTCTATAACACACAAACTTTCCTCCCCAAGTTTCGTGCATGAAACAAGAGCTCCATGTGATTGCGTCAAGAGATCCTCATCTGGTGGTGAGTATAATGTTACGACGGCGATATCTTTGAAATGAACAGGGGCATCTGGTGTCATATTTATGACACGGGCAAAATAGCGTACTTCTGCAAGTCGAGATGCACCATGGAAGTTGAACTAAATATTGTCAGTAGAATATATGATGATGATTTACGGTCTTACCTTTATATTCCGTGCCATTCGTACTTGTTCTGCTGGTTTG
>JBBPMW010000179.1:0-26001 GCA_038090535.1 Tylopilus alboater | reverse complement strand
TAAACTCTTCTTTCAGGTTCGCTACTGCAACATTGCAATTAACATAATACGAGTATACCTTCGCCCATACTATATATACCTTCACCTTGCTTACATGCACCTCAGTCGTTTCCGCCATCTTAGGCAGTGGCTGAGGTGAGTCTTTTTACTTAGTCTTTTATTCCTAGCTAATGTACTCTAGCATTGGGCATTTTCTGCCTTTCCTTAGGTGAATATTAGTCGTTTCCGCCATCTTAGGCAGTGGCTGAGCATTGGGCATTTTCTGCCTTTCCTTAGATTCTGTCACAGACGCCTGATCGCACGACCTAATGTGATGTACTTGTCGGTTGTCCTGTTATTTAATAGCGCCGCAAACGTGATGCTAGTGTTCCCATAACAAAAATGGAAAACATACGACCGTCTTTTGTCAGCTCCTTCTCGCAACATTCGATTCTCGTCCTCTAATGCTGCTACGCGCCGCTTGAAGTTAGTGACCGAACTAGCAGATGAAGCTTCTTCATTATCTGGATGGGACATGGTGGTTCAGTTCCGGGCCTGCGCGACTCGAGGGTTTTGCCAGCTCACCTTTTTGTGGTGCCAGTGGATCTCGCCTAGCAGTTGCACGTATATGGTGATGGATATTTAGGGATCGGGAGCGGGACCAAGTTTAGTGACCTTACTTTTGATCCTCCCGATTACATAACTGCACAAAGTGGAGCGTGATCCTGAAATTCTTGAGTCGGCAATCTCATAGACACGATCTACTCCAGCACTCCAGCACTCCGCAGCGGTTAATGTACGTCGAATATGGATTTGGCACCACCCTGGTAAACATTACATGATGACTATCACCTGAGAACCAAAGCGTCGGACAGCGGCGCCGTTCTTGTCATGGGGCGCGCCGAGCCATGGGATTACTAGCACTAGTAGTACATCAGGGACACGTGCGTGCATTTGAGGCTGCCAGTGAGGGGGCTAAGTCGGGATTGAAGTCGGGGAAGGTGGCAGGTGTTGCAGACCCGGATTATTACAGGACTTGGACTTAGTTGGCAGATACAGCTCGCTGATGACCTGGACTCGGATTCGGACACGGCGCACGACTGGCAATGACTTGGGCTCCATGAAGATGACCTCCGGGCCCCGTTTCCACTACTAGTAGTGAGTTCACGGTACATCACTTTACTGCGGCGATCGGGACGGGCTTCCTCGGGTCCGAGGCACTGTAGGCCGTCACGGATGCAGTTCAAATATGTGTTTACCAACTTGGGCGCGATGAGGGAGGTGACCATCACCTTCACGATCTCGCAGAAAGACAGACGAGATAGGTATCGCGGAAGAGGAGGCTGGGATCATAGAGACAGGAACGGTCGGGTCCGGCGTACTTACCAGTGCAGGAGGGGAGCTGAAGGTTGACGATGGAGAGGTCCATGATGGTGTTCTTGTGCTTGGCATGCCTGATGGCGTATCTCGGGTGGTTGGGAACACCTGGAGATTGGGCACAGCAGCGGCGAGAAGAGCCTTGAACGTCGCAGTGGCGGCTGAGGCTAGTTAGAGGGTGTTTTCCGAGTTGTATGGTGGGCACCTCGCCTCCTATTCGACCAATAACTGAGTGTTCTTATCGGACGCCTCAGAATTTGAAGGCCCCGCCACCGCCACCCTCGTTGTCTTCATCGTCACCCTTGTCATTGTTGTCGCCGTCTAGGTATGGGCTCCGAGTTGTCAACATGCTGTCAGCACAATCGAAGTGAGACGCAACACATACAGAACGGTGAGTTCACCTACATTTACTGATACCTCAGGCTGTTTCAATTTTGCCTTCTTCGCAACTGAATTGATCGTTACGTCGACGCGTAGTAGTGGACATCATGGTTCACAGTGAATGATGGCACGAGCGGCGGCAGATTCTTGCTTGTAGTGGGCACAGATTGGGCGATGACGGAGGAGCGCACCACTGGCACTTGAATCGATAACCGTCCACACGACAGTGCCCCACATTTGAAGTGGCCGCTCATCAGAGAAACACCAGTCCTGCGAATACGAGTGCGAGTAAGTGCACGATATGCCATCTACGTGTAACCCACCACTGGCGGGAGGCGGGAATGGCTCTGGGGGACTTGTTCAACGATCGCGCTCTGACTCGGAATCACGTTGATCATACCAAACATGGCCAAAGCACATAATAAGCCTTACTAGTAAGAGTATATGACCGACTACACTGGCACGGGCTTTGTCCGCTAGACAGAATCAAAAGGATGCATTATCGCATGCTGTACAACTGCTGGTTGTAAACGGAGTGCACTACAAGGTGAAGAAGACAATATATCTGGTATATAGTAGATCGCAGCTGGATTGACACACCCCTCCATCGTCGTTCTTGGATTACAACAGCTTGAATTCGCAAGCAACATTCCTGGCTCTAATGGTACATGACGCACTGTGACCCGAGCAGACATGATATCCCAATTGACCACAGAGACGCCAGTGGGAGTTGGGATCAGCTCAAGCCGATTCTACGGCCTCCGAGTCAGGCTGAGTGGGGCCGCTTAGACATCCACAAGCCTTTGCAATCTCAGGCTGTAATGGTACTCACCTCAAAGTGTCGGCGATATCTTGCAATGAGCAAGGGTTTAGCTTTATGAATAGCTTGAATAGTTTCGAGTATGTGAGAGTATAGGTCCATAATGGCTATGGGAGGGAGTCGAAAGAATAAGTGGAGCAATTCGGGTGTGACAAGACAGATGTCGTCCAGAGACTGCACACCCATTTTTGTAAGGGGCGTGAGAAATTGCTCCGACCAGTGTCGGTTCGGTTCGACATTGTCCAACGTCGCCAAAAAGGTTTTCAGTGAGGGGTATTCAATATATGGATGGTATGTTTGAATTTCAAGATCTCCGAGGAGAATGGATGCATTGTCGGTATGAGACTGCATTCTTTCTTGGGTGCCACAGCACTCTGGAGCTGCCGACTTTTATGATCACCCCAGTAATGCCATAATGGCGGCAGTTAATTGCCATTTATAAGATCTGCTGGTCATTCTGCTCCATCATTATTGAAGTGACAATAGACTGATTTCTGTGACGCTCGCGCCAGCCTCAGGCTCAGGCTATTGAGGGACAATGTATACAATAATTACAATGATTACAGGTAATCGCATGTTGGGGGTGAACACTTTGACGGCCAGTGTCAGGTGGCCCAACACTCAGGCTCGTGCATGGCTACCCAGCACACGATCTCTGGCACCTGACCTGCTTGCTTGACCAAATGCGCCGACACAGAACACTCGGCATCGCCTTAGCGTCTACTAGCTGTGCAGTTTTGCCAACGGTGTCATCGAGAACATAAGGTGGCCGTTAATATTATTTGGATTCATATCTAGGAGATAGACGGTACCTACCAAGATTGTGTCCGAAAATACCTCGCACGGGGTCATATAGCAGAGGGCGACAGCGAAACCTCTGACCCACATTAACAAGTTGAAGAACATAATCACCAGAAGCGGCAAGCCCGGGTGATGATGATCATCGCTGGAGCAAATAATGTTAGGTTTCATGGGCGGGTGGTCATGCAGGTGCCTATGTACCTGGCGATCCGAATGGGCTCGGGCCAGTTGGACATGTGCTCAGAGCCGAAATTTTTGTAGTAATACTAACGGATCAGTGGTACAGTCAGTGATCAAACAAAAGCAGACGTCGAAACCTTACTACTTTGTCCATGTAATCAAAATCACTATGCGTGACACCGACCCAGACATCCTACAGGTACTAGATGTGAGATCAATTCCCTACGGACGAGCCAATTGCGAACTGTTCACACACTTGGGATTCACAGACGCGCTCTCCTTCACTGGTTCCGCTCGTCGAACAACTCCATAGTTGCACGTGGTCTCCATGAAAGGCCCGAATGACTCACTGCTGGGTGCAGAGAACAGCGTTGCCACGGGACCGCACTTGGTCTGCCCCAATTCTGGTACGAGAGTGACAGGTAAGGAAAGGCGTGCATCGGGAACAAACGTGAAGGAGTTGGTAGAGTATCCAAACTAGGCTAATGCGCTGTGAATGCCACGAGGACGGCTTGGGATCTCAACTCACAGGTCGCGTAGATGGGTCCATAGAGCCACGTTCTATTTTTGCACTCTATGTGAAGGATGCTTGGTTGCTGGTACCGACTCGGAAGAAGATGTAGAAAATGTGTAGTACCCACGCCTCGGACGAGGCCACAAGCTCAACTCCGTCATCTTCTGCCAGAGCGACTCGCCGATCGTGTTCTGGAATCAAGTTGGTGATGGGATCCGCAAGGCTCACGAGCCTGTGAATGACCCGACCTTCACGAAGATAGCCTGAGGACTCGGACTGACCGCTATGGAATATCGAATGTCAACTTGAAACAGACATTTAGGTTTAATGAAGCGACTCACTTACGGCATCCTTTTCATTACACTGGCAACCTTGTCTTCGAGTGCAGCAATACGACGCCTCAAGGCAGTAAGAGTGGGGGGCAGGGTCTGTGTTTAGGCATTTCGGATGGATTGGGGAGTCTTCAAGTTGGGATGAATGGGCCTTTAAGGCGATTTAATCATGGTGGTGACCATGATAAGTCCGAGTCGTGGCATACCAGCTCACCTTGCAATACTGAGATCCAGGACTCTGAGCTGATCACCGTTAGCCTTGCCTTGTCTTACGAGACAGCCTGAACGTATCCCCTTATGATAGAAACAAAAGAACGAGTCAAATGGGGTTCATACACAACTCTGGAGCTAGTGCCAGAACTTCCAGTTGGGGTATCCAGGCAGATCGATGTTTTTTTGTACATAATGCTGCGGTGGTGTTAAGTGTGGAGCTCGGTTGTTGAGTTAAATGATTCACCAACCACGGCATAAGTGGCAAGCATATTTTATGGCTCTCCGCTGACCCTGCGTTGCTCGGGGATGGAACGAACCAGGGCAGTCCGTCTATACCTGGTGGGGTCCAATAGAAATTTACTGCGCGCGAGCGCAACAAATACTTACACCACGTCAACACCGTGACTGGGATCCTTGATCTCAACCGCGACCGTCCACACCGACAACAGTAGCGTGATTCTGAGCGGTGGAAATACCTTCCGAAAAAGGTAAGTCCACTTAAGTGTAATTCAAACTCCGATAAGTCTTACTACCCCTCCGGACTGCCTGAAACAGGTTGGAGACTAAGATGTGTCACCGCTATTCAATAAGACTCCTCCAGACGATACATATCATGTAAGAAAACCATATTTTAGCTCATGCTCCTACAGCTACCGAATTTTGAAGAGGCACTGACCAAAATTGCGTCATCGCAGAACTTGTGACTTGTAACATAAAAGTATGAGATCATACTCGCTCAGGGAAGGCGGGGAACTTGAATGACATAGCGCAAATCAGAATAGCGCCGAGCTGGGGAAGGTTGCGCGATGATCCGAGGAAGTGTATACATAGCAGTCTTTTGATTTCAAGTCCGAGTTATCTGACCTTTATCGTCATGTCTAAACGATACAAACCAAGCTATAGTTCTGATTTTGAACTTCTTCTCCGCCTTATGATATGATGTCTGACGCATCGTACGACAAATGGGGTCAGCCCAGATGGGGAGGGATAGAACAAGGCGCCCCTCTCGATGTGACAGTTGTCATAGCCAGATTGGTCAGCCAGTGGTTGCGACTCCACATCCCCGCCTACCCTGTCTTTCGTCACTTGAACAGAAGTGGTAAACAAGAACGGCAGATAACGTACCACCAACTTGATGTTTCTGTCACCCATTGTGGCAGAATAAATCAGGATGAGGGAGATCTACCGCTTACCCCAGATTATGATCAACTCACGGTATCCAAGATCCGAGTCCGTGCGCTGGCAGAAGGAATGGATCGGTCATCAATAATCCAAGTGCCTGCCTACCCTGTCTTTGTCACTGGATGGTCAGAACGGAAGCGGTAAACAGATGACATACCGTCAACTTGATATTTTGTTTCTGGAGAACCACGTCACAAAGAAATAGGCTCGTCCTCTGCCTAACTCTTCACCTCTGCTGTTTGCACCATGCCCGAACGCAAACTTCCATCTGAGCTGGAACGGATGATATTCTTACTCGTTCCCCGCAGGTACATGCATCCCTGCCTTCGAGTGGCTAAACGTGTCAAAGCATGGTGTGCAGCAATAACAGCATTCAGAGCAGACTCACCTGATGAGTGCTTCCCAGGCTAGAACAATCGCTCTACCGGGCAGTGTGCCTACCCGATGAGAGGAAGGCACGAATCTTCCTCATGTCGATCCAGGATCGCCCAGACTTTGCTCTGTGTGCAGTGGAGGGCCTGTACATCGGCACTGCAGTCCACCTTGGTACTGCTACGCGCATTATCGCATTATGTTCTGGTGTTAAGCACCTCGCCATGCGCTTTCCCTGCCACCTGTTTGGCGAAAACCCCCGGGCCATCTTGGTCCCACTCAGCCGCCTTTCCCATCTCATCGGTCTCTATGTCGACCTCTCCTCCATTTTTAACAACCACCTGATCTATCTGCCAGACGTAACAGTCTTTCGCAACATTACTCACCTCCACTTGACCAATGCCTGGGCGACTTGGAACCCTACAGCCAATTCAATTGGACTCGAGGACTTGCAGCAGATCACACACCTTTCGGCTCGCTTGCCCACCATCCGCACCCAGCCTTCTGTGTTGAGGAGGATTTTGAATCGAGAGAATCTCGAGGTGATGGTCCTTTGGCGGAGAATGATGACGCCCCGCTATGCTGTGGTGCGCTTCCTCGAAGATAACGACCTTGTTGACCAGCGCGTCGTTGTGCTGAATGAAAATCGGTTTACGCACTACTATCTAGACAGCGGCTTCTGGGCTCGTGCTGAAAAGGTCATTAAATGGCGCAAGAGTACGGGAGGTAGGTATTATAAACCTTGTTGTTAACTATCTCCTAAGCATCTGTAGCGGGGCCATTCGACAGCGAGGTCAACTTCACCTTACCGCCCTTTCCCACGCCAGACTATGCCTCAGACTCGGACATTGACATGGAGTTCGAGACTGAAGTTGACTCCGAGTCTGTGGAGTCTATGGTTGGATCAGACCAGGATGTCTCTGACGCGGAAGAATAGATGAGTGACAACACACATAGTATGCTCACCCTGCGACGTCATGTACTATTGATAAGATTTGTACACCGTACTGTTGATACCTAGTGAATGAAGCTGAGTCTCATTGAAGGTTCTCACCTTAGATTAGTCACGGTCTGGTGACCGTCCGAGTCGATACTAGACGGTCTGGTAAAAGTCGTTCGTGATAATAGGGCTGCGCAAATTGCAGCGACAAACTACGGTCCATGGCTGAGCGCTGATGGAGCAGTAGTGTAATGACGGCGTACTGATAGACGAACAGCTGAGGAGAGGTAGTTATCATCCTGGAGTTATCCTACCTCACGTGGCGTCAACGTGGCCTTGTCTACGTCCAAACTAGGGTTAACCCGTGGGAATCTGTGCAGCCCTATTATCGCGAACGACTTTTATTTGCCAGACCGTTTATCGACGGTTCACCTCATATCTAGCTCGGTCACCAGACTAACCTTAGATGCTCACCTAATGCGTTTGTTGCACCCATGCAACGTCGAGATGAACACAATCTTGTCACTACTCTTGAGCTCGTACGTGCCTTCAAGTTCGCCTTCCAATTCTCAATCAGTGTACCCCCTCCACAAACAGTTCAGGACGCTCCATGAGGACTTGGATATGCATGTGCAGATGACGAATCAAATACATCATGTCCGTTGACTTCGATGTCGATGTCGGTGTCGGTGTTGGTGCTAGTGTGGGCGCTCCGTTCTCCTCGCAGGGTGATTGCCATGGAAGCTGAAAAATGCATGGAACGACGCAACCTTTGGTGAGCAGCGACATGATCAAACATGCCCAGAGTGCGTCGAGTTTATCTTCGTTATTCAAATTCGCCACTGGCACTGGCAAGTATTCGCGGGATAGCTATCATATATCAACACCGAAGTAGACTGACTCTGACTCGGAATTGGCATGTCCAATGGAGCATGCCAAATCACCTCGATGAACGTTGCGATGACCCCGCGGCCCATGGTGCTTGGATATCGATTCGGTCGTGTTCAACGTGTCCAGGTAATAGTAGACCCAGGCCCACGCTGTGACACGATCCTAGTACGATCATGATATCGTCTCGAGGCTACTACTGCACACCACAACTTCAAGTTTGTGGCATTGATCAACACGAATCGGGCAAGTTCGGCGCCAATGCAGCCTGAGCCATTTCGGCCGATCAAACACCGTTGTCTTCGGTCTCCTATTAACCTCAGCTCGGAACAATCTCTAATGAGAATTCCTTGGAAGTGACGATGAAGCTGCAGCGAGACTCGGATGCGGGTAAGCAAACAGAGACTCTCACTGCGATTTTGGAGGTGCCTCAAGAGCGAAATGCAAAGCTTTAGTCCATGTACATTTTACAACAAAATGTATCTACTGTACTCGTAAGTAGCACGGGTACCATAGCCTGTAAATTTACCCCAGTCCAGCTAATCAACCCCTAACTCTAATCCCCATTGCCCAATGTCCCTCGCCGACGAAAGTGCGACTCGACTCGGCCAAGCCCGAGTCGACAGAACCACTCCGCCCTGCATCCTAGACTGGTGACCAGTCCATCTACATAAAGAGGCAAGCCGCAAGAAAGAGGCTCGGATCTATCGATGGCTCAACGGCCTTGCATCTCCGAGTCGCCTCTTTTGGACGGACTGGTGACCAGTCTACCCGCATACTTGGTAGAGGTCTTACTAAACTTACTAACTTGAAGAGCCTGATCCGTGCCAATACGATCGGTACATATGTTCTCTGTTTGTACTTTTCGCCATCTAACCCTAAGTGGGGCCCTTAGAACGCCCCCGCCAACAGAAAAATAGAGCTTGCTAATCTATCAGGAGTGATCAGCTCCACTCCGCTCCACAGGACCGCACCGCACAACACGGGAGACACAGTTACCACACCGAAAGTTGTTCTTAAGGGATATAGAGACATGACGTGACCACTGACTATACTCCACTTGAACCAGACTAAGTGATTTGCACATGACAATTGCGGCCGCAACACCGCACACGGGCAATGACCCCAAGACCGTCACCGTGACGGTGGTAGCCTGATACTATGACTGCGACCAGGACATGAAACAATCTGTTCTTGTCAACTTGAAGTCACTGATAGTAGGACGCGAGTCGCATACATTCGTCGGGACGGTGATATGCCGCAGTGGACACCACAAATTTGGACAAGTACCGTGCGGGAGATCTCCGCATTAATTGGACATAAAAGCCATGCATTCTGTTGTACACACAATGATATGAATTTGCACTCTCGCGTGTCCGTGTAACATAGCAGGTCTTAACAATCCATCGACTCAGGTTAGGGGGGAGTCCTTTGACACAAGTACACTGGACTGAAGCATCTCCTTGAGCTCATCCAGACCAATAACAGCGGTGTCCCTGGCGCAGGAGTGAGAACTCAAATGTCAATTCACGTTAGGGTCTTACCTAGTCCCCTCATATTGTACAGCAAAGCTGCACCCATCTGAAGACATCTCAACGCTGCAAACACGATAGAAAATATCCATCTTCATGATGGGGTCGGTGAGGCGGAACTGCTGGCCAATGATTGCGGGAACGGATGGGAAGTTAAGCAAAGAGTTCGACATGTCTGTGGAGACAGTATGGCATCGAGCTGGGGACTCCAGTCTCTCAAGGAGTGGTAGAGGTGGTGGCGGAGCAAGACCGTGGAAGATTCGTCCCTCCGGTTGGGCAAGGTTGCGCCTTCGCACAGCCCTATCACCGTATCAACACTACAATCACATCAAAATTAGAATTAAAGTCTCACCTAAGCTCGTTGATTTTCTTTTCAACTTTGCGACACTCGGGAAATGGTAAGCGGCGAAGGATGTCGTACTGCAACAAAAGTAGGGTATGTGCAGCACAGCAAACCTCGACGTGGCTATGATAGTCATCAGTACCGCATAAATTTAAGTGAATAATTAACTACTTACTCGACTGCAGAAGTAGCTGGGCGCTGAATAATGTCCTCCATCTGACGACGTAGGTCATCCTGCCCTTGGGAGTCGAGTAAGGGCCACTTAGTTCCGGGTGGCAGAACACGGCCTTGATCTACAACACATTGATAAGCACCATTGGATTGTGGATGGGCTCTGATGGCTGCGCCATGGTCTGTAAGTACGTTCATGTAAGTTATCATTTGTGTTGCCATCTTGTCAGCATCAATGCTGGATGGAAGTGGAGTACGGGGTCGAGAACGTGGAGGTGGAGGTGGGGTATCAATGTGGGGTGATCGAGGTGGAGTTGAACGGGGTGTATCAGAGAGCGTGACATAGGGCCTATAGCGTCGGGACATGGTGGCTGCAAACAAGTGGGTATGTACCTGTACTGAATTATTTGGCTAAATACGCTCAATCAACAAGCAGGTCATCTGACTTGTTGCTTTTCGGGCTGAGCTTATGTAACTCGGGGAGTGCCGCCCTTGGCGGTGGAAACCTTGCTTGAACTTGAAGACTCGGACTCGGAGAGACGGGCTAGTTATTCGATTGCGCGTACAATCGGGTTTCTCTCAGATTAGTATGAACAATCTGCAGACTTGCTGCTGTCTCCACAAAACGGTTACATCTAAGTGGACGGTGACTCAGATATACTATCTCCGAGTCCGACCCAACGCACCCCGTGCCCAAAGACACACTCGTGATAGAAAGATGTAAGGCAGAGTTGAGTGCAAACTAATTTTTTGTGACTAGTACGACAATCATATGGAGACGCCGGTGCATACAGCAAAATGAGAACAATAGTAATACATGGCAAAAAAAAAAGGATTTTAGACCCTCCAATTATGGGGATCCATGGCCTCGAGTGATGGTCTGGTGTAATCTGGGAGAGGTACCTCAATAGGTACATGGGCAGGAACATTCTGGGGTACGAGGCCAGCCGGTGTGGGGCCCCGCAGGGTAGGTGAATACTCTTCACCAAGTCGAACCTGTTCTGTTACCTCGAACACCCAATCCGGAATATGATGTGCTTTCAACCCCTTTACCGTGCTTTCCAGTTTCCCTGGGGGCCTTATCATTGCCAGATTCAGCATCGTCCAGTACGCGTCTGCTGCATCGCTATCGTCTGAGACCCAATCAGATCCTTGCAAACGCCGGAAGCCTGATTCGGTCAATTTCCGATGCAGCTGGGCATATGTAGCTGCTGTAATAAGATGTGTAGACGGCTACAAATTTTCTATAATTTAGCCTTACCACGGTATGCATGCCACCCTGCTGGCGCATTATCCTGTGTTTTTCGTGTGTAGATATCATACGAGATACCATAGGCACCCCCTGGATCCATGTCGAGGAGTCTCTGATAGAGTTGTGGGGGAATGAGCAAAGGCATAATGTTGGCAGCCATGTTGAATTGTGAAATGGAGAGCTGCGGTTACAGACTCGACTCTATATATGTTGCCCGTGACCACACTCCACCGCAACTTTGTTGTCTATTTTGTGTGGCTCCACTGATCCAAAGAATCTAGTCCATATCAGTACCCAATTCAGTACAATTCGGAGATCGTCAGTGGAGTGCTACTGCTATCGAGTGCAGGCACGGCGTGCCTCCCGAGAGCCTGAGGTTGAATCCCTGTGGCTATGTCAACGAACCATTGATCGACGATGAAATACAGACGCATGCTCCCCCCAGGCAACACGGCGGGGATGTAATCCACCTTGCGCTGCCAGATTATTCAGATGCACAGACTGATGGCATCGAAACAGTCATACCTGTATAAGTTCTGTTGCGATCTGCATCCGAGGACGATGTTCGCCAATGACCAGGGGTACTTGCGACGAGGTACAGCCCACCAGGTAAACGAACGGAAAAACCCGGCGATGGCGCGAACAAGCCCAGGTGTATGATTACGCCCACTGAAACCAAAGCTTGAACGGAAAACGTTGTCGATGTCGGTCAGATACCGATGGCTAAACGACGCACCCCACAGTGCGACGACGGGTCTGTCTTATTCACGGAGGTAGTTGGGGTTGTCGAGGAGATGCTCGTTGCGAAGGAGATGTGCCCATGATGGCCCTCTGTATGTGCAGCCTCGTGTACGTGATTGCCGATTTCATCCCTCAAGTTGCGAATGGCCATATTTCCTTGTTTGATCTCATACTGCCCCGCGAAGCGCAGTAAAGACGCGCCGCGGACGCTGTGTTGGGCCGTCCAATGAAAGTGACGCTGCACGGTCTTCGGGTGGCGGGAGGAAAAGATATGGATGGGTCGCCAGGGGCGGTGGCGAGACCGGGTGCGGGTAGAGTTCGGAGGGATCGTAATCGCAGGTATCGTGTCAGATGTCGGTATTGGGACGACCGCCGTTGAGGAGGGGGGCATTGAACCAATGGAGCCAGCCGTGGCGGCCTGTCGATCGTGGGCACGTGAGGTGAACGAGCGGTCAGAGGTCGCACCGGGATCGAGGGGCGGACCATCTCCGGTGCATGTGAACCTGGGGATGTGAGAAGATGGAAGTGGGTGGGCGAGACACTCACCACCCTTGATAGCCCACGAGGACTTTGTCTTGGACGGTGTTTGGATTGACACTGTCGACGGGTGACACGCGACGAGTGCGAGTTGGAACACCATGCTAACAATCTAGTGCAAGCCAGATTAGAATCAAAGGCACTTCCATATGCTAAAGAAGTGCCTGCTCCCACGCCACCTCTACTTCGTCGGGGTAGAGGGTGAGATCTGAGAGCACGCATACGCACGCAGATTGGACTGGAGCAAACGGATCTACGTGGTTTGTACACTTTCCAGGGATTCAGGCATACTGTTTCGTGACCTCGCGCAGCTCGGATTCCACTGGCAGTTTCCGAGTCGTGATTGTAGATTACGGCCAAGGTTATGATTACAGTAGTAGTAGCAGACGATCTACAACATGGTATGTGAAACAGTCGTCAGTGAAAAGAGAAGGAGGCAGTCATCACATCAGCCGTGGTAAGCGCGGGTAAAGGGATCGATATGCGTGAAGGTTGAAACGTTGAGCACGGGATGCAACAGTTTATTGGTGGTCAATGGGGTGCAGACGCATGAGGCCTGAGCACTGGCATGCGAAGACACGAGCGCGGAAGAGGGGAATGTCGCATGAGTGAGGTGGTCGGTGACTGCAACCACAGTGCCTCGAATGACACACACCTGGATGGAGAGACGCGCCAACTTGAAGGGCGCATCGCAGCATGCGCAGCGCCACCGCACGGAGCCTTGCCAGTTTAGAAATATTGTACTTACCCAATTAGAACGCTATCTTCCTGTAGCGCAAACGATGATGTCACGACTGAATGACTTACCTGGACAGCGACATATGCGATCGCGCGGGGCCGTACACATATATTCACTTATAAGAGATGATGATCCGGAGGCGTGACATTTTGTAAGACGGGGCTATAATCAGATCAGTGCTCGCACTTAGGTCACTTACACAGCTCCAGACAAAAGGAAACGAAGAAAATAGCAAGGCGCAGCCAGGGTTGGCACAAAGCCCGACCACAGTGCAGGGCTCAGACTCTCCGAAATAGCCGTTCAAGGGCTAAACCATATACGGACGAGCGTAAAAACAGACACCGTTAAAGTATGGTTGGGTAGTGGCTTGTGTGTTTTCACCGTAGGACTAGCGCGCAGGCAAATGTGGCCATTAGCAGCCTCGAAAAGTGGGGCAGTGCAAAACGCAATGTCATCGACTCCAAACCTGTCGAATGTGAGTGTACACGACGCTCTTTTCAGCCAAGCCAAATATAGTCTCGGCACCCCAACTCAGGAATCCGAGAAGGGATGCAAAGTGAACCTGGAAATAGAAAAACGGAAGGTCGAGGAAGCTTCCATTCTAGGTATAGAAGATGCGCTGTACGAAGCACAGCAGGGCCAAAACAAGGGTGATTTCGTGGAGTCGGACGGAAGCCAGCCCATTCCCAGTATCCTACTGCGCCGGAAGAAGTAGAGGTCCCCGAAGGGGTGTTGTGGAGATGAAGATTACTTGATCCGACGAACTTAATTGTTGGAGACAGGCACAGTTGAAATGCCGTCTTTGTCCAAACAAGAGAGAACGTGCAGCCATTACGGGCTATGTGGCTACTCCGTGACAAGAGAGGCGACGCCCGATCAGTGCAACTAGAGATTTGAAAAGTGACATCTAGAGAGTGGGAGATATGATGGGCGTCCGGACCATCATTGAGACATACTTATCGGCCGCTCGAATATATTGAACCGTACGGTGACCCCTAACGGCCTGACAAGCAGATTCACAAACGTGTGCATACGGACGTCGGACGACAACAGATCTGTGGAGGCCCTGCTCATTACGGCCATCTACGCCACGCTCGTGCTCGTTGCCTTGTTTGCCTCGCGTATGGCCACCAAGTTTGGGTGGGCGGCCAAACGAGGTGCCTTTGCCTTGTGTGCCACCGGGTGCTGCGGCTCATGTCATGTACTGACGCTTGGCCGGTTAGGTGTCATGGAGAAGATCAAGATGAACTACGGGGTGAGCTGTGCGTGTCATTTGGATCTAACTGGCACGGGGAACATTTTGAGAATGAGATTAAAGACGACTGA
This sequence comes from Tylopilus alboater, assembly GCA_038090535.1. Taxonomy (NCBI): domain Eukaryota; kingdom Fungi; phylum Basidiomycota; class Agaricomycetes; order Boletales; family Boletaceae; genus Tylopilus; species Tylopilus alboater. The sequence continues at coordinate 11,381 of JBBPMW010000179.1, read as the reverse complement.
CGTGGATTTATTACCCGACCATGTTAATGACCACGAGAACCGATCCAATATACTATAACAACGAAGAATGAAGGAGCGAAATCATAGAGTGTACGCCCTGAACGCTTGAAGGCATAGACAAATCAAGAGCAGTAGCGGTCTTGCGCTTGGCGTGCTCAGTGTATGTGACTGAATCACGAATCACCTGTAGAATGATGAGCATCCTCGAGAGAAGCAAGTATTTGAACCAACATCTTCAAGGAAAATCTTGAGAACATCATGGATGAGACCAGAGATACGCTTCACACCTCCACGACGTGCGAGATGATGAATGGCAGGTTTCGTAATACCTATGCTGTCTTAGCACAACTGCAACGCTTCAAGTCTTAGAGCTCACCCTGAATGTTATCACGGAGGATCTTGCGGTGACGCTTAGCACCACCTTGTCCTCGAGCCAGACGTGTGGCTTGATCCAAGTACGAGTCCAGCTTACCTTTCTACCTTCGCCACAGCCAGACTCATTTTCGAAGCGCAAGTTGTTGAAAAGTGTGCGAGTGTAATTGCTGTGTGAGGCGGGACTGGCAGCAATACTAAGGTGGATTTGAACAGGCGAACGGAATTAGTAAGCTTCAACTCAAGTTAAGACTCAAGTACGGAAACGCAACCTCAGGCTGATCATCCTTCTCGCCCACCGTACAATCAGAACTTGGATCTTGTCAGTTTGTCGAAGTGTCTCTCAGGTCCTTAGAGGTCGCGCTCGATCCCTTCCGACCCGGAGTCACGGTCTCGCCAGTACTTGGTGCGCATTTCGATCTAACTGGCCGGCCAGATGTGCAAACTCGAATGACGCACCGGCAGTGCTTTTGATTTCAGCTGCATTTCCAGTGCTATCGTTCTGCATGATGAGTGCCCGTTTCCCGTGTGGGCCCCCTTGCGATCGCTCCTTCTCAGCGTCTGGACCGCGCACCCAGCACCGCAAGTTTTGTTCGCATTACCAGAAGCAACTGCAGCAACGCCCACATCGGCTGCGTGCTGCTCATTCAAGTTCTCAATCCAAGGCATCTCCAGCAGTCACTCGAATGCTTGACTCAGACTTGGACTCGGAGCCACAGTACAAGCGTTCAAGGACCGACTCCAACAAGTTAGCAGACTTGCCAGTGGGCTCGGAACTACCACCCGATACTAGTGGTACTGTTCAGGCTGCCACGGTAAGTGTAATGCATCTCTGCATCTTAACCGGGCCTAAGCTGACTTAAAGCCTTTATCCTCACCCTCCATCGGAAAGTCTGACGCTAGTAATCCGAGTCTGGGTCCCTCCGGTTCTCCGCCGCCTGCCGTCGCGTCATCCGGCTTAACCACCCAAATCGCATCATCCATACAAGACTCTTTGAGTGCGACCTCAGCTACTGCGCGGCCTTCTCGTACTCGTCGTCTACCTGCCAGGTATAGGGATCAATTGCCTGAACCGCCACCTCCTACGACCAATCCCGCGCCAGACAACCCACCCAAACCTTCATTAGTTCGTCGAGTAGCTCTCTATGTCGCCGATTCATTTCGCACTGCATTCAATACATTTGGCATCGCTCGTGAATACCGCCACCGTCCATCCTATGATCCGGATTCTTTTCTCACAACCGATGAACTATCTAACATCCCGAGTTCTGGCCAGTCACAGGCAGAACCACTAACGGATCAAACATCTGGAGCGCAACTTGAAAGTAGTAGCGCAGGCAACTCACCTCCTTGGCCGTGGAAGAACATGACCATCTGGCGGCTCATGTCCTGGAAGTTGACTGGAAGCTGCGACAAGTCCGATAGCAAGTTGAACCGGCTGGTCAAGACTATCCATGCGGATGACTTCAAAGTTGAAGAACTCAAAGATTTTAACGCCCACACGCAGACGAAAGTTATGGATGAAGCAGAGCTAGAGTCTGGCACTGAAGATATATTCAAGCACGATGGATGGAGAACAGCGACAGTCACAATCAATGTTCCTACCCGCAAAGAAGACCCTAATGGAAATGGAAAGCCATTCTCCATAGAGAACTTCAGATACCGGTCCCTCACTGCCATTATCCGGGCGGCGTTCAGCGAAGCAGCATTCAAGTGGTTTCATCTAACACCATTCAAACGAATATGGAAATCTCCGATGACGGGAAAGGAGCAGAGGATATATGATGAACTATATTCGTCGGACGCTTGGATCGAGGAGCATCACAGGGTTCAAAGGCAGAGACGGACGGACGGCTGTCAGCTGGAAAAAGTTATTGCGGGTATGATGTTCTGGTCGGATGCAACTTGCCTAGCCCAGTTTGGTCATGCGACCGCATGGCCAATCTATCTGTTCTTCGGGAACCTCTCAAAGTATAGACGTGCTTCTCCAAACACCGGCCCCTGCCACCCAGTTGCATTCATTCCATCTGTATGTCCATCAATTTATCAAGCATCTGGTATGTATCCACTGACAGGGCATCGTTCAAGCTTCCTGAGTCGATCTCGCGTTTTATATCTGGCTTTTGGAAAACCAAAAACCAAACCGATATCCTGGCTCATTGCAAACGAGAGCTTGTCCACGCCATCTGGACAATCCTCTTGGACGATGAGTTTGTCAGTGCATACCGAGATGGGATTGTAGTCAAATGTTACGATGGGATAACACGGCGGGTCTACCCTCGAATATTCACTTACTCTGCAGACTACCCAGAGAAGTTACTTGTCATTTCTTATCTTCGGCTTCGTGGTTCTAAGCCTCCATAAATCACCAGGATCATTCTTGCGACAATTCGTGACAAAGGTGTCTGTCCCTGTCCGAGGTGTCAAATACCAAAGTCAAGCTTTGCTCGCCTTGGATTTGCATCTGACATCGTAGCGAGGGTGACTAAAGCCAGGGAATACCTTCGAGGAAGAATACTGAATGCGAGACGTTGTATATACCAACTTGGAAAACCGATCAAAGCAGCAGTCGTCGAGCGAATCTTGAAAACCCTCTCCTTGGTTCCGACATTGGTGAGTTACGAAAAGCGCTTGTTCTGCCGCTGGCGTCCACCATCATCTGATGGGTCACCTATCTTAGAATGCGTTTGCTGAACGTCTATCACCCCTCGGTTTTGATCTCTTTCCCATATTCGTTGTCGATCTTATGCACGAATTCGAGCTTGGTGTATTGAAGTCAGTCCTCACGCATCTGATCCGAATACTTTATGCACTAGACCCCGAACTCGTCGCGATATTGAATGAACGGTAAAATTCTGAGTCTTCATCATTTCAAGTTGCTAACTTCAGGCCGAGTCTAGATACCATGCGATTCCATCATTTGGTATCGATCTTATTCGTCGGTTTCCACCTAATGTTTCAGATATGAGGCAAAGAGCAGCAAGACACTTTGAGGACATGCTACAGGTGCGTCACCCTGCCAGTGCTTAGTGTCGTCACATTGCCAGCCCGAGAATGACATCTACTCTTTTACTAGTGTTCTATACCCGCTTTCGATGGCCTATTTCCTCTGGAGCACAACTCGATTGTCAGAGTACTGCTATTCCGTCTTTGCGAGTGGCATGCACTTGCCAAGCTTAGACTCCAGTCGGACGACTCCCTGGCTTTGCTCGATCATGCCCTTAGGCAACTGGCACGCCAAATTCGGAAATTTCAGCGGGCGACCTGCAGTGCTTTTGAAACAAAAGAGTTGCCCAGTGAAGCTGCTGCACGACGACGGAGAGAACAAAGTTCTGCACCCTCCCGTCAGGCTAGATCAGTACCTAGCGCAGGAGGTGGTTTACGGCCAAAGGCATTCAATATCCTTACGTACAAGTTTCATGCCCTTGGGGACTACACGAGCACCATCAAGCGCTTTGGGACAACAGATTCATATACAACGCAACTGGTATTACGACGGTGACCTTCATTTGTGGATCTGAATAACTCACCCCATCTCAGGGGGAACTTTCGCACTGTCTTATCAAGAAGTTCTATGCACGCACAAACAAGAAGGACGCAGTCGGTGGTATTACGAAGCAAGAAAGACGTCTCACTCGTATTCGGCGGCAGCTAGAAGATCAAGGAGAATCTCTCGCAACATCGGATCTTTGTCCAAGTGGTACCGAGTCGCTTGCAGAGATGCACCATGTTATGTCGGTGCGCGGGGGAAATACAATCAATATTCCCATGCTCCTGAAAGATCATCGAGATGATCCAGCGACCAAGGTACAGTTCAACTTGAAATTTTGGTAATGATATTACCATTTTGACGTCAGCCACCACACAACTAGGACTTCATTCTAAAGCTCAGGGACCATTTACTTTCCCGCTTACGTGGGTATGAGTATGATGGAGATGAGCACACCTTCGATGACGCTGAGCGCAACAATCTCCGGTTTATTAACCTCAGCCGAGTTATTGAATCCAGGATTTTCCGTGTCAACTATACATCGTATGACATTCGACGCGAGCAGGACGTCTTACGGCCTGGCAGGAATTGCTCAATCATGACATTTTCAAGAGAAGATGACCCTATGGGACATCCCTACTGGTATGCTCGTGTCCTGCGTGCTTTCCATATTGATGTTCTCCACGTTGGTCCCCATGCTCGGTGCCGCTCTCCTCAGCGGATGGAGGTCTTATGGGTCCGCTGGCTCGGGGTGGAACCTGACTACCGCTGGGGCTTTCACGAAGCTCGGTTACCAAAAGTTGGTTTCGTTCCGGAGAACGACGAGCATGCCTTTGGATTCCTTGACCCATCGTTAGTAATCCGTGGTTGCCACCTTATACCCTCGTTTTCCGACGGGCGCACCAGCGATCTCTTGAGGCATGGACCTTCCCTTTCTCGAGGGGGCGACGAATTGGACGACTGGAACTCGTTTTATGTCAATATGTGGGTCTACATGGCACTCATCCTGAAACACTTCTCTGACCCAGGTAGTAGTTTTACAGATCGAGATATGTTTTGCCGGTTCGCAGGTATCGGTGTCGGTCATGAAGTCCAGTTTCCTGCCCAACGGTTTCAGACTCAGACCTCAGGAAGTGAATCTACTCAGTCCGATGAGGAGATGGACGAGATCGAAGACGAAGATGACTCAAATATGACTCGGATAGATTTCGATTCCTCGAAGTCATCTGAGTCCAGCCATGGCCCCGGGCCGGGACTCAGATGTGCGGATGACAATGAAAATAGAGAGGTGCAAGTGGCTGAGGGGCTGGAAAACGATGATGACGATAGTGAGTACTCAGACGAAGAACTTGAAGAACTTGTAAGTGAGAGTGAAGAAGCTGAATGTTATGATTTCGAGGATGGCGAGGAAATGTCAAACTTCCGCTTCTAGCTGCATGTACTACTAGGACGTATGCAGCCTAGTAAAAGCATTTCAAGTTCCTCAGGCTCAGAACTTGAAGCTTGAATCGCCGATGTTCCGAGTCCAGTTTCCAAAAACCTCGGGCTCGTGTTGGCTCGGACGAAGACTACTAGTACGCCGGTTTAGTGTCATGTCGACCTGTTGAAAACCTACAATTTGCCACTGTCGCCCATCTTCAACGTAATACATTTCACTGGCATCGACCCCGTCGCTCCCCTGGCCTCTGGCATTCTGAACCGCTACTAGTATGATAATAGGCGTCTGGTGCCGCAGTTCAAGTTCTGACTCCCGGATTGTCTCGTCACGGTCTTGAGCCTTCCAGTACTATACTAGTAGGTGAGTCCGAGTCGTCCTCCATCCGAGTCCTTCACTCCAACCGCCAGTATATCCCAGTCGATCCGACTCGTCACGCTGTGCGGCGCTGAAACTTCAAGTTGAACGTGCTTTTTTCCTCCGCGTTAGTCGACACTGCTGGCAGTCACAGTGGCGGCACGTTTCGACGGCGTGACGTCGCACTCTTCCCTGGGCCCTTGCAGTCGGTCACGGTCATGGCCTGACTCGGAGGTACAACTTGAATTGCCAGCAGTGTGTCCTACGCGATTTGTCATTGGAGAGGCCAACACTGGCAAAGGCACAGGACGAGTAGGGCAAACGTAGTACGTATCACTGCAAGCAACCTCAAGCCGAATGGTCGGTGCCATTCCGTGACTCGTGTACCAGTATTAGTACTGGTCCTTACTACTCAAGCAGACGAGACAAGATTCCTGAGATACCTATATTAACATTATATTTCTCAGCAATTATGTGACGAAACGAGGTCAGTCCTAGATACAGGGTGATCTCATAGGATTATAAATGTGGCTAGACAACAGCTCGTAAATGGTCGATAAATTGTACCAGGATATAAGCGTAGCAGCATCCCACTGCTTATGATTTCGTGTTGAGCAAGCAGTGAAATCCTACAGGCAGTTGACAATATTATATCTAGGCATAAAGTGGAGTTGCCATTTTGAAGCCGAAGACTCATTTAACTACACAATCAATATTTTCTTCAGTGTATCCAATAGACTATGAAGCCTTATCAGTACTGGCAAATTTGTTACATATTCCTCTTAAGTATCGTGGCATATCATGCGAGTAGGTTCCACGTGATGGAATGATCGTCAGAAACAGTGACCGCGCACCGTGACTGAGACGCCTACTCGGATAAACAGGTATGTATAGGACTGCCAGAGGTCACCAGACTAACGCGAGCCATTTTTGCCATTTGGACTTTTCACATACGGGGGGACCGAAAGACGAGAATGGCTCACATCTTACGCTGATCAATCCACCAGATTTCATGTCGGGCATTCAATATTCAATGGTCATCGACGTGATCAGTTATCTATTCAACTGATCCCCACTGACCAGGAGGAGGCAGGTCATCATCGTTACCCAACCGCCACTTCTTGTCCATCCATCAGACAAATACTGACCAATTTGGACGTGTCTGTGAGAAACCCGACCTCAGTTATCGCGGCAGGCTGTACTTGTCATGTCAGGTGTGGAGAAGAGAACTAAAACCTTGCCTGGGTCCGGAAGGGACCCTGGACATGCTGCGGGTATATTGGCGTGGAAATAAAGTGTCTGGGGAGATAAAAGCTCGACGATATTCTCGTTCAACGCAAGGCATTCTGTCCTTTGAAGTCGCCTCTCTGCAATACCCGTCTACCCCGATCATGACACAGCCGCCCTCAGGCTATCTTATTACTGGTCTTGAAGATTCGGGTGTCCAGACCCGTCTGGAGCTCCGCGATCTCCAGGATAAACCTATCCACTGGTCCCTCTTCATTCGGGGTTTGATTAAGATCCAACAGTTGAAGAGTCCTGACCCAACGAGTCCTGAGTACGGTAACAAACCCAACAGCTGGTGGCAGATAGGTAAGCATATACAAACGTGAAGTTGATCATCGCTCACCTCTCCCTCAGGTGGCATTCACGGACTACCATATGATTCATGGAGGTAAGATGATATACATATTCTTATGATTGTACAACCTACCGCCGCTTGCAGTGGTGACCCACGCGGGAAACAGATAGCTGACCCAAAATCGAAGTGGGGGGGTAAATTATTGTCTCTTTATCGGAAGATCTACCAGTACTGACGAAACCTGTATACCTCAAGGCTACTGTTACCATAGCTGTCTGTACCTTCCTCGTGGTCTTCTCGAGGCATGCTGACACTCCAGACAGCGGCTGTGTTCCCAACCTGGCACCGTGTTTTAGTTATGTTAGTCGAGGTAAGTCGTGCATTCCGGCCATCATCTGCCCGATTTAACACAGCCTGAGCAGCAAGCTGTGGTCAAGGAAGCAATTAAATATGCCGAGACCGAGACATCCGACAATGACGATTGGAAGCAAGCCGCAAACGAGCTTCGTTTCCCGTAAGTAACGACGTGGACAAACTAATATCGACCCTGACGTTTTCTCAAGATTCTGGGATTGGACCAAGACCACAACTGCCGCAGAAGGCATCCCGCAGATTTTTCGAGATGCAACAGTAGACATTAAAAAACCTGATGGACCAGACGAAACAGTCGATAATCCCTTAAATCATTATCGCTTCGCCGGGAAACAGGCTGCTGCGGCTAATGCTGCATATATGGGTGACTGGGAGCGGACCTATCGGTGGGCCAAAGAAAACGAGGAACCGATTGAAGAAGACTACGAGCAGTCGGTCAAGTAAGCCATATCGTCGAATACAATTTGTCCGCGACGCTGAGGTTATACCACCAGGGCGTTCTCACAGGGGGGTTCTCTAAAAGTGGGAAACAAAGAATATAACCTCCACTCTGTTGACTGGCTGAGGGCCGGGGTTGCTGGATTATTTAAATATCCTCTGACGATCGAGCCTTCGTATGAACCGAACATGTAAGTTCGTTGTGCTCTCAAAGAAACGGCTCATAATTAGCGCGCTGTAGGTGGGGACTTTTCGCGAGCAACGGAGATGAAGGGATTAAGGTTCCGGGGCCTCTGGAGGCCCTTTCCCTAGCAAACATCGAGGATCCCCATGACACGGTCCATCTCAATGTTGGGGGTAATGGAACGATGGTACGCATGTCATAGTTGCCTTCCCACTGCGGCATATGCTAATTAATGGCAGTCTATGAACGAATATGCAGGTAGTCTCAATCTTACTTTTTATGGAACGTATTTTTCAACGAAATACTTGAAGGCTTTGATCCAATTTTCTATCTGCATCACTGCAACATTGACCGTCTGTATGCATTCTGGGAGTACGTCTATCCCAACTACTGGATCAACGAGGGTTGGAAGGACCCTACAACGGAAGCTACCGTACAATTCAGTATGTATATTTCCCATTCCGTATCATTGCCATGGATGATCATTCATTCATGTCCTCCAGAAAACGGCGGGGGGACCTTTATTCAGGACGCAATAGCTACAGTGGACAGGGGCACCTATCTTGGCCCTTTCCGCAAACAGCAGGAAGCGTATTGGACCTCAGACAATGCGCGTGGCCTGCTCTCGGATGTCCAGATTTCCGATGAACACGAGTCTAGCTCGACAAAAAAATGTAGGTTGTTGGTTTTTTATTTACACGACCATGCACGTAACGAACGTCCGTTTGAATAGACTACACATACCCTCCTATCGGGGAGGTCCAGGTGAATAATTCCTATGATCCGGACGATGAAACTCGCCGAAGGAAGTACCGACGAATTCTCTACAAAGAATGGAGTCCAGATCTCAGTCTCATTGCCAAAATTTATCAGGCCCTGGCTGATTCGATGTCTATGCTGTCCCATCTCATTGATTTCCTCTTTAAAAAGGAAAAGGAAAAGGAACTCGTGAATCTGCGGCAGTTCTACCTGATCGGTCAACTCCCAGAATTTGCATTCCCCAGATCCGGATCCTATCGTCTCGAACTTTACATACTCCCAAAGCTCTCGTCGGAAGAAGGCATTGTCGTAAACAGCATTTCGGTGCTCGGGCGCGCAGATCCAAGTACATGCGCTTCCTGCAGAAAGCGACAGGCTGCAGGAAGTCGCATCCGTGGCTACATGCCTTTGGACCCTATTGTCATGCTCCACTTGATATGTGATCATCTCAATCCAAATGATTACCCATCGGCGTTCCCAAAGGAGAAAAATCCGTCTGAAAAAGATTTGTCTGCCGTTCTGTCTGCTCTGATTCAGGAAAGTTTGGGGATGAGATTGGTGAAGCCAGATGGGACAATACTTGCCGTTACGAAAGGCAAGCTCTCTTCTAGCCAACTGGACGAGGCCAGGGCACCCAAAGTGTCGTTTTATTCGCACATTATCAAGTACAACCCAGTGGACCCCACTGATGACATCAGTTTTGAGACGCCCGTGTCTTATGGCCCGTTCAAAGCCGATGTTGGATGGACATTGTTCGAGGCGGGTCCCTTGGTTTATACATCTGATGTTCGTCGCAAAGCTTACATTCCGAGTTGTTCACAGGTATAGGAACTTGGACATGGACATTGAGAGTCCACCCCGCAGCAATAACGATTCATTCTTCTGTTTTTTTTCCGCTGACAAAATCCAACCTGGACAAAAAGAAAAAAGAAAAACAGCCTCGTCTTCGTTTTGCCAGCAGACGTGAATTGGTCAGTGTACGATATCGATTGGCATCCACGATTGTAAGAGTAGTACGTCTTTGAACTAGGAATGGGATGCCATATGTTCGCTGTGACGCGTGCTCCATTTCCTTGTTGATCTCGCGCCAATCTATTTTAAGACCATGGCGTCTTCTTTGCATGCAGAAGAAAGTGTGCATCCAACGCGTGTTATACAGTCTTCACAGTAGCATGATCTCCTTGGCTATGATCTGGGTATCTGTCAGTGCGATATTCAGTCAAAATTGTGGTTGCTGGATCGAAATTATCCGGCTAGGCCAACGTTGGTGGCGTGGCATCCCTTTGCCTCGAAATTGCGTCCTCAAGGTCACTCAGCTCCCCGAGCCGCCCAAAACGATATTGAAGGAGTCGCCGAGGTTGCCAAAACAACATCCCTGTGCATCGAAGTTACGTCCTCCAGGTCTCTCAGAAGGATAAATAGACTTCAATACAAACGGTGGCCAACAGATCTGAGGGCCTGCGAGCTCTATCAGGACTAACCCGAACTACAGAAAGGGAAACTCACATTAGGATCGGCCCGTTCCATTCGACGCCATCGCCATTCACTGACGAAGGCTTAGTTTCGGTTCTCCATTCAAGGCCACTGCGATGTACCACAATGTAAAAGCCGGCGGGGACTCGTCTAAGGCAAAGAGCGACGTCTGTCGCTCGGATACCTACCTTGTCATTAGCAGCCTGTGTAGAGAAATGAGTTTCGCACCCGTAAAAACTGGTTCTTCGTTCTCGTCTGTGTGCGTTGCAGAGCCCCAGGAAGCGGGCACATAATGAGACTGTTGCTAGTCATCGGGTCCAGGTTTTTCCTTGTTTCCCTGAGCCTGCTTCGCACATGCGTTGTTAGGATCACGGATTACCGGACGCTCGCGCGCCGTGCCGCAGGATATACCAATTCGTAAACTTGAAGCAAGTTATGGAAACCTACAGCCAGGGCACCAGATGCTCGCGTCGCCGATTTTCATTGTTGTCGTCGCTTTCTGATGCTTAGGCAGAACTCGGAAACGCCGCCTGCTCGTGGCAGAAACATTGCCTGACGCATGAAGTCGAGGTGGGACTCGGGGAGTAGATTCTTTCTATGTCACAAGAACTATCTGTATATCCATATTGACAATGACGCGTAATGCAGTAAAGACAAGTTAGTAAATTGGGGTGAGACCGGAGGCTTGGTCCCATGTTCAACAAGTGAAGATGCTACTCTTTGGGAGTCGCGCCGGGAGCGTCGCCTACGCAAAAAGACCATGGCAAAAGGGCTACGAGGATGCAGGAACATGAGTGTTGTGAAGGGTAGCGCGGGCGGCAGCGCTGTCCGGCTCCATGGATTGTCCTGGGCCAACGTTGAGCTGCGGGGATGGGTGGGAACACACCTCGCGGACCAACCTGGAAATGCAATGGAACCC
>JBBPMW010000178.1:0-26007 GCA_038090535.1 Tylopilus alboater | reverse complement strand
CATGCATTTCATCAGTAAAACACTTCCCCTTTGTGTATAACTGTATAGAACTGTATATCATTTTACAGAGCACAGAAGCACAGCTAGGTCACCCTCTATACAGAGTTATACAGAAACACATAAATGTACATAACTAAATACTGTACAGAGTTGTGCAGAGTTATGCAGAGTTGTGCAGAAATATATAAATGTACATAATTAAACAATGTACAGAGTTGTACAGAGTTGTGTGGAATCATGTACAAAGTGGTATACAGTGATACAGAACTGTACAGAATCATACAGAATTATGTACAGATCTGTACAAAGCTTTACAGAGTTGTACAGAGTTATACAGGCCAATGTACAGATCCATACAGATCCATATACCTAGCCATACATATATCCATATGGGTTGATACCTTAGTATATCATAACATTGCAAATAACATCACAACTCAAGATTAAAAAGATGTAGATACAAGATAACAATATTGAAAACCAAGATACCATATTACCCCTAATCCATAGGTGCAAGTGCAAACTCAGCCTCATCACCAGCCATTGGACAGCTGGCACCCTTACTAATCCCTTGACTGCAACACAATGTCATTCCTGAACATAAACAATGAACAATCCCTACCTAGCATGTTCTCCCCATCTCTCAAGCTGTATTTGAAGTTGGGGACCACTAACCACATGTTCAACAACCTCACCAATTAATGCATAGAATTTCTCATAGTCCTTCTTGAGATGTCCAGAATCTACATGTATATCACCAACCTTGCCATGTTGCAAAAGAGACTGAAGTACTGACTTGATCTGTAACCAACACTTGACTTCACCTCTAGAACTGTGGAAGCAATCTTACCCCAGCAGCAACAAGAACAATTGCTGCCTCAGGAATATAACTCTGGAATTCTGCTGTCTGGCCCAGAAGCTTGTGACTATTGCCATAATATGCCACCACCAAGATGGTGAACAGTGCTTTGTGCATGAAATTCCTTTGTTTACCCTGTGTACAAGCAAGGTCAGCAAAAAGTATGAAGTGTGCAGTGGGACACACCCATGCATCTGGCAGTGCACATAGGAACTTCATGCCCTCACTCCGTTCAGTTGCTTGATTTTGTACCCATCACACTGACTCGTCATGCCTGAGTCTCAATGGGGGCTCGAGATTGTACAGTAAGAGGACTAAGTGTACACACAGTTTCTTGATCTCCAAGCGGAATGTAGAGGCATCATTGTAGATCTATAACAGTCAGTGTACCAGATACACAAGTAAACAAACGAAGCCTACAAGAGTGTATAGTTCCTGTTGGAACTTTGGTAACATGTTGGCTTCGAGATGAAGATGCCTTCACTGGTATGATTGAAGAAGCTGGTTGATGATATCACATATGAGCTCTTGTTTCGCCTGTTTACAATTAGGGAAGGCATCATGAGCAGCCAAATATATCCACCATTTGAGCTTTGCTTCATCAATGAAGGTCTTCCATGCTTCAGGCCAGAATCCTCATTTCTTGGCCTCCTTGTGTCGAAATGATATAGTCTTGGGGCCTGACTCATTGTTGACTTGAAGGCTTCTGTCTGACCAAGAGTTCCTCGAGCGCTACAGTTCATATTGAAAAGGTGGGTGTGGTAACCTGTTTCACTGGTGATGGTGGTCAAGTACATTGTACTCATCAACTCTCTCCTGTCGGTAGGCATGATGATCCTGCCTGCATTTGGCATGTGAATTATCTGCAGGTGCATTAATGGTGTGTCATGACCAGGGGTAGTGAGACTCACCTTCAATATCCTTCCGTTCTGATTGTTGGCAGCATGAACAATGCCCATCATGACTAACATTGCGCCTGGTTCTCGACCTCTTGTGTCATGCACTTGGGTCCCCTTGAAATATATTAATAATATTTTGCAGTAAAAGAACCAATTCTCAACATTATCAGTGGTACGATCCTTGACATGTATCATATGTGACCCTTCAGCTCCATTACGATGCCCTTGAGATCGGTGGAATGATGGCAACTTGTCCACCTCACTGCCATGGTTGGAATCACCTTGGGGTGTGTTAACAGTATGTCATGACCAAAAGCAGTGAGACTTGCCTTCAGTCTCCTCCCATTCTGAGTGTCTGTGATGTGAACAATGCCCATCACAGCTAACATCCCATCTGGTTCACAACCTCTCGCATTGTGCGCCTGGGTCACCTTGAAATATACAAATAATGCTTTACAGTGAAAGAACCAATTCTCAACATTACTAGTGGTACAATCCTTGATGTGTATCATATGTGACCCTTCAGCTCTGTTATGATGCCCTCAAGATCAGTGGAATGATGGTGACTCGTCCACCTCACTGCCGCAGTCAGAATCACCTTTGGGTGCATTAACAGTATGTCACGACCAAGGGCAGTAAGACTTGTCTTCGGTCCCCTCCTCTTCTGATTGTCTGTGGCGTGAACAATGCCTGTTACAACTGACATCCTGCCCAATTCTTGACCTCTTGCCTGATAATAAATATAGTAAAAGAACAAAATTTCAACATTACCAGTGGTATGATCCTTGACATGCAACATATGTGACCCTTCAGCTCCGTTACGATGCCCTTAAGATCAGTGGAGTGATGGTGACTCGTCCACCCCACTACTGCTGTTGGAATTACCTTTGGGTGCATTAACAGTATGTCACAACCAAGGGTAGTGAGACTTGCCTTTGGTCTTCTCTCATTCTGATTGTCTGTGGTGTGAACGATGCCCATCATGACTAACATCCCGCCCAGTTCTCAACCTCTCGCCTGATAATAAATTAATAATATTTATAGTAAAAGAAAACTTTAACATCACCTGAAATTACTATGGTGGCACAATTCTTGACATGTGCCATACCTGAATATTCATATTTATTGCAATAAGACTGGCAAGGCGATGGTGATGTGTCCACCTCGCTGCTGCAGTCAGAATCATCTTCGGGTGCATTAATGGTATTTCACAACCAAAGGCATTGTAACTTGCCATCAGTCCCTGACCTCTCACTTCGTGTGCCTGATGATGAATTAATAGTGTTTTATAGTAAAAGAACCCACCCAATCTGTGGTATTCCATACCTGAGCATCCATCACCGTTGTGACGAGATAGGTGGAGTGATGGTAACTTGATCACCTCATTGCCAAGGTCATGTTCTGGAAAACAAGCTGATCAAGTTGATCAAAAAATAGTACGTGACGTACCATTTTGGGAGCTGTGGGTGCAGACAATTGTTTATCATCTCCAGCATGTTCTGTGCTTTCACTTGTAGTGTGGCTCTTGTCATCCGAGCTGCTTGAACGGCCCGTACTGTCTTTATCCATATTGGAGTGGTCTTGATCACTGCCAGGAAGCTCTTTGTCATCAGAAGACTCTTCATTATGAGTATGTAATCCTTCACCTCGAAGTTCATTGGGTTCAACCGAATTATCATCCACTTCAATGTCGTCAACTGCCCAACTGCTGTCTGATTTCACAATACCATTGTATCAGTGTCTGGAGTGACATTAGCGTAAACTCACTCTGAAACCATTCTTCTAGTGCTTCATCATGAGGAATCTTGTGGAAGCCCTTAGGGAGGTCGTGAGCCAACCGAAAACCACTTTGTGGTGATGTTTAGGAGCGTTACAGTCCAGTAACACAAGAGATTACAAGTACTTATGGATTACCTTGAACCTGATGTGATACTTTGAAGCCAAAGTGAGAGGATTGCTCACCTGACTGGAAAACAGGCTTCTGGGCATACTTGGCAGGCGTTTTGGCCTGGCCCTCAGGCTGCCAATTATTTTCATTAGAACAAAGAACATTCAAATGACAAGAGCTCACCAAGAGTGCCTTTTCTTTGCCCTTGGCAGTCTGGACCTTCGGACACTTGGATCTCTTCTTTGGAGTGGGGGCCATCTTGTTGACTGGTTTGCTTGAGGGAACTGTCAAATGAGGCCACTTGGGAATGTCACGAATGATCGCATCACCACACCTCTTAAGCTGTTGAGCAGCCCCACCCTTTCCAGTGCCAATTCTTCATGGTCACAAACTTCCTGGCAGTGGCCCATGATGGTTGAGGTGAGGATTGGGTTCAGCATCTGATCATTGATCATTGACAGGCTGCTCAACATCTGAGTCAGTGACCTTCCATTTCTTGACCATGTACAAATTGAAAATAGATAAATAGTTAACAAGTTCAACCATTTAAATAACTCTTCTAATTATTTTAATTATTTCCACCTTAACATGGTAGCTCATTATGTAATGACAGGCCATTTTGGCATTACTTCTTCATCTGAGTCAATCACTCTTTGTACTCTCCACCTAGTCCAATTCCTGAGATGGTTCCAGGCCTTTTTGGTGATGCACGCCTGAGTATGGAATTTGATTGGTTGTCGACGAGTGCCCTTTTGTTGGCCAATTTTGAATTATGGGGGCTTAAAGTATCATATCTACATTAAGTGGATTTTGGTAGATATAACACAGATCGTATGTATGCTGTCCAAGCTATCATGTAAAATCTACATTGAACAAGGAAAGAACATTGCATGAGTTGGTTCACCAGAATAAAAACACCACCCAATATATGACAACTGAAAGAACAACAAACCCTAGAAATTGCTATGAACATGTGGTACTCACATATTTAGGTTACATACCTAGCTGACCAGCTTCTGTTTTCTGGCTAGCTTGGAATTGAACCTGGGGGACTGGTGTGCTGGACAAGGAGTCATTGGCACAAGCTGGAAACCCCTTGTTCGAATAGAGTCTCTCAAAGGTTGCCAATTCCATGCTCTGCAGCTATTGCTTCCTGCTCCACCTTCTCCACCTGGAACCTGTATAGTTGCCCCAAAATGTCATGCTTCTGTGTGATACACAACATAAGGTAATGTTCAGCACGCATGACCTTCCTGCATGCATTCACAGCTTCCAGCTGGATTACAGCTTCTTCCTGGGAGTTGATCACTAGTACACACGTCAATGGCTGGCATGCTCAAGTTGGTCAGGAAATTTCTTACCTGGTAACAGCCCAAAATCATCCATACTAGGGTCAGCATTAAGCACAAGCTTGGAAATTGGATGTGAAGACATTAAAATTGACTCGGATGCAATCACAGGATGAAAAAGCTTCTTTCCTCTGTACCACGTGGCACCCCCACCAGGACCCTGAAATTTTTCGGTGATAAAGAAGCAACAGCACTAGATATCAAGACCCTCAAGCCCGAACAATCCATTGGACCCCACTCAAACCCCTCAACTGGCCATCAGCACCAAGATGGCACTGAGTACTGGAAAACTCCCACTGGGAAATGCTGAGGAACCAGATGACTGGTCTCCCATGCCCACCGCCTCCTCATACAAGACAACTAGACGCAATGCCCAGGCACCAAATCTTTCGACAGATGAAATCAAATCGCAGAGCAAATACACAGTGAAAGATACAAAGAGCAGCATTGCGTACCTAGAGAAAACCCTCCTCTACCCGATCAGTGAACCCCTCACACTGGAATGTCTTGCCAACACCCTATTCCATATCACACAAGCCAAACCATCCACCTCTCCACTAATCATCAAAGCTATTTGAGCCATTGCATACATATATACTGGAAGGAGAGGTAGCATCAAAGACAGCAACCTCAGTAATCTCTCATGTCAAAGAAGCCATCACTAAGGAGGTAGTAGAACATGTTACCATTGCCATCTCCTCCCAAGTTGCCTCCATCCTCTAGGCAACGGAAAGCATCAACACTCTATCAGAGAAACTTGTCCCTTTCGCCACTCAAGAACCAAGCCCAATCAGGTCTTATAGCGATGCAGTCAAATCGACCACCCTCCACTCTGACCACCCTGTCACTGCCACAGTAGCCAGAGCCAGCATCCACAACCACCAAGTCCTCCTAGACCCCCTTCCTGGTCATTCACTCTACAATGCAGACGACTCCACTGAGACCATCATGAACAACATCAAAGATGCCATCATCACAGCAGCCTTCACAGACCCAGACACCCATGACATAGATGTAAAAGTGGTCCTATGCTTAAAGAACGGTGGCCTAATCCTAGAACTCAACACAGCACAGCCAGCCAAATGGCTCCAAGGTGAAGGCATGGAACCATTTATCACCAGCCTCCCTGCTCCTGCCTCCATCAAACGATGAAGCTTCCAAATAGTAGTCCGCTTTCTCCCTGTAGCTGCCCCCATCCATGACCCAGATTGGCTGTGCGCAGTAGAAACAGAAAACAAACTAGACAAAGGATCCATTCAATGGGCAAGATGGATCAAACAAGTAGACTGACGAAAGGACAACCAATGCTTCACCCATGCTATGTTTTACCTCACTGACCCCACCACTGCTAACATCCTCATCAGGGATGGAATGTACGTTTGTAAAGACAAACTACAAACCCACAAAGAGAAGAGAGAACTGATACAATGCCTAAAATGCCAAGAATGGGGACACATGGCAAAGAACTGCAAACATGACCACGACAGCTGCACCAAATGTGCTGAGGGGCACTGCACTGATCAATGTATGGCCCAAAAACATCACTGTGCCAACTGCAACACTGATAGCCACGGAAGCTACAACCCATGCTGCCCTATCTATATTATCAAATGTGCAGAGTTAGATGCGAGATACCCTGAGAACTCCGTGCCTTTCTTTCCTACAATCGAACTTTGGACTCATGCCACTCTTCCCCCCAAAGCAGCTCCAGTACCAACACAAATAATTAGACAACAACACCAGCCCCAAGAGCAGCAAGCTCCAATACATCAAACCATGCTGACCTCCTTCAATGGACCACGAGGCCAAGGAGGCTATGCAGCTAGATGAGGACTCGCCCCACATACAGCCATCACCACCAACCACCAAGCCTCGACCTTCCAGCTACCATCTACATCCAACCTATCCTCTCAGCTGAAAATGCCAACCACAAGCCCAGACATCACATCCTACTTTACCCTGTCACAATGAATCAAGCACGTACACCCACCACCATGCTCCGAATATGGCAACAAAACATGAACGCCTCCCACATTGCCCATCTCCACCTGATCAACATGACTTCACCCAAGGCCTGGGACATCCTCGCTCTACAAGAACCATACATCAACACTGTCGGCAACACATACTCTAACCAAAAATATCACGTTCTTTACCCAACGCCCAGATATGAATCAAGTAATGTAAAATACTGCACAGCCACACTAATTTCCACAGAACTAGACACAAACGAATGGACGCAAATACCATTCCCATCACCAGACGTTGTAGTAGTATGGATAAGAGGAATGAACGGAAGCTATGTTCTCTTTAACATTTATAATGACTGCCACAATGACCACTCGACAGACGCACTACAACAATACCTTCAAGAAAACCTAGAACACATCAAACCGACTGAAAATGACCACATGCTCTGGCTAGGCGACTTTAACAGACACCACCCCCTATGGGAAGATGAGCATAACTTTCACCTACTTACGCCCCACTACTTAGATGCCACCCAGCCCCTCATAATGCTCCTAGCCAAATACGGAATGATCCAAGCGCTTCCACAAGGCATGCCCACACTTCAAGCTTTGGCAATGAAAAATTGGACAAGACCAGACAACGTATTCACTACAGACTTGGCAACCGAACTAATAGCACAATGTCACGCTGAACCCCAAGCTCGAGGCACATGTACTGATCATGTCCCCATCCTCACCACTCTGGAACTGCCCATCAACCATGTAAACACCCCCCCAACTCGCAACTACAACAAGGTAGATTGGAAAAAATTCAATGAGACACTAAGTGCCAAACTCATCACCCTTCCTATTGATACACTGATCACTACTAAAATCAAATTCCAACTCACAGCAAAACATGTCTCTGACGCCATCCAAAAATCCATTGAACTCCATGTACCTCTATCCAAACCCTCCCCACACTTGAAGTGATGGTGGAACCAAGACCTCACCATCATGCATAAGGAAGTATCAAGGCTTGCCACTATTTCGCACAAAATGTGCATGCTCAAGGACCATACCTCACATGAAAAACACCACATCACTTGAAACTGTTACAAAGAAGCCATCAAGAAAACTAAAAAAGAGCACTGGATGGACTGGCTGGAAAACATGGAGAGCGATGAAATTTGGATAGTGAATAAGTATATATTAACGCCATACCCAGTGATGGAGGCCCCTCCCATATTCCTACCCTCAAATCGAAAGACGCAGATGGCAACATCTCACTCACCAAAACAAATGAAGAAAAAAGCACAGTTCTAGCTAAGTCCTTTTTCCCCCCACCCCCTACAGAGTCGTCCATGCCAGCTGAACATGAATATCCAGACGCAGTAAACAACCTTGGACCCATCACCACAGAACAAATCATAAAATCCATCAACAAGCTCTCCCCTCTAAAAGTGCCAGGCCCAGACGGCATTCGCAACATCGTCTTCAAATGTTGCAAAGAACCACTTGTCCCACAACTCCTTTGCCTCTTCTGCACAGTTTTCTCACTATGCACCTACTACGAACCATGAAGGGAATTCATCACAGTCATACTATGTAAACCAGGATGCCTGGACTATATGATACCCAAAGCCTACCAACCAATCACCCTTCTCAACACATTAGGAAAGTTACTCACTGCTATTGTAGCCAACCAGTTATTGTATATCATCGAACACCACAACCTACTCCCCAATACACACTTCAGCAGTCACCCCAGAAGATCTACTACAGACTTCCTCCACCTCCTTGAAGCTACGGTCAAAAATGAATGCAGAAAAGGACGAGTTGTCTCTGCTTTATTCCTAGACATAGAAGGAGCATTCCCCAATGCAGTTACTGACCACCTACTATACAACATGCACACTCGCAGAATACCGGAGTCATACATCACCTTCACAGAAAATGTACTCAGAGGCAAACACATGAAACTACAATTTAATGGGTACCTATCTGACTGGATTTCCATTACTAACAGCATTGGACAGGGCGACCCACTTTCCATGATAATATACATAATATACAACTCAGACTTAGTCGATCTCACAAAAGGAAAAAACAAGCTAACTCTCACATTCGTAGATGACGCAGTCCTCCTCACCATAGGTCCCTTCTTTGAAACAATGCACAGCATCCTCCTCAACATGCTTGAACACCAAGGGGGCAGCTTTGAATGGTCAGATACCCACAACTCACGCTTCGAAACATCCAAATTTGCGCTACTTGACTTCTCTGTGAACCAGAAAAGAAACCGCCCACTGCTCCACATTCACAGCATCACCATCATGCCCAAATGCACTCATAAATTCCTAGGAGTCATAATAGATGACGAACTAAGATGGAACACGCACATCAGCTACACCATAGGAAAAGGAACAACCTACATTATGCAAATCCGTCACCTCTCGTGCTTGTCAGGCAGAATACCCTTCACTCTCATGTAACAACTATATACCTTGGTAGCCCTCCCCAAGATGCTATACGCCGCTGACCTATGGTTCATGCCTCTCTATATGGATGACACGACAAAGATGAAAAAAGGCTTAGTAGGACCCGCCAGACGTCTCGATCATATCCAACGCATCGCAATGCTAGCAATAACTGGTGTGCTACACTTAACAGCAACCAACATACTTGAAGCCCATATGAAACTGATGCCAATGGCCCTACAAATTCAAACACTCTGCCACCAAGCGATAATGTGCCTAGCCTCTCTTACCCAACCACACCCACTTCTCCCACTCGTAACAAGAGCAGCCTGCTGCTACATTCAACATCATCACTCCTCCCTTCACCATCTTATGCATGCCTTCAAGTCCCACCTCATGCCCGCTCATCTTGAATGTATAAAACCGCATCACCAACGTCCCAACGCACCCCTCCCCTATTTCAAACGTATAGTACCATCAAAAGAATGATCTCAAACAGAACACAATGAAAACGCAGCAGGAATCAGAGTTTATACAGATGGATCCATGACTGATGGTGGCGTGGGAGCCTCAGCTGTCCTCTACAATGGCAATGCAGCTCCAAAGATACTACACTACCACCTTGGCACAGACAAAGAACACATGGTATATGAAGCAGAAGCAGTAGGACTAACCCTAGCAGCCCGACTCCTAACCACTGAACCACACCTAGAATTCCCAATATGTATCTACACGGACAACCAAGCGGTCATACAATCTGATAATGTACTTGCAGTGAAGTCAGGACATTACCTGATAGACCACTTCATCAAACAGATTTGAAACATCTGTCACCGCTACAAATGCTCCAGCAAAGACATAGAACTACATTGGATAGCAGGTCACAAAAACATAGAAGGTAACGAATGTGCAGACATGAAAGCCAAAATAGCAGCAAAGAACCCAACCACCTCCAGCCCAAGAAGACAACGTCCAATATACCTACAAAAAAACCCACTCCCACTCAGCCTAACTGCCCTCCACCAACAACAATGCACCACAGAAATCAACCGATGGACAAAACTCTGGTCAACCTCGCCACGCTATCATCAACAATCAGAAATAGACATAAAAATGCTCCAAGGCTCCTTTAGAAAAGCAGTAATTGGGCTAAAAAGTTGACATATCAGTACCCTTATATGGCTACATTCTGGCCATAGTATCCTTAACGCTCACCTACACAAGCTGACAAAATCTTCATCCCCAGACTGTCCATACTGCCCAGGAACCCCCAAAACTGTGATTCACTACCTACTCTTGTGTCATCAATTCAACAGGGAATGATATCAGCTCAGCATCCAGGGATGCCATTCATAGTTATCAAAACAGGTGGGATGTGGTGCACAACAATGCATCATCAGCATCATCATTGAAATGGTTATGTAATGTATGGGCTTGTAGTAACATGTTGTTGCCAAAATGGGTGGGTGCATGTTACATTTGCATTACATGGGCAAGTACACATTGCCTCATTCAATGTTTGACATGAAACTTGTCCCCAGTGTGGAAGTCCTTCAATGATGGAATTCAAATTCAAAGACACTTGGACCAACCACTCACCAAATGTACATAATTGACGACCCACCACTTTCACCAATCCAGTGGACCTTCTTGAATATTGTGCTCAGGCTCAGCATGACCCCGATACCCCATGCGTGCAATGTTGGGCCTTCCAACAAAGAGTGGACTGTGACGTCTTAGAATCAGACCTGGAATATCCACAGGACAGCAGCATACAGCCTGTAGGGTGGGATGCTCCCATAACTGACTATTATCCAGGTACTGCTAAGGTCGTAGACCAGTGCAGCACCAAGTTCTTGGACACCTTCAATGAAGACAGATTCACAGAAATCCACCACTCTGAAAACCTTTATTACCCATTTGCCAACTGTCCTGAATGGAAAGTGGCAGAATTCTTGCTTACATCTGGCCTTAGCATGGCTGCTATTGATCACTTTCTATCTTTACCACTGGTGAGTCATACTTCTCTCTGCATGCTAGATCTTGGTCTGAGTCGATCAATACATTCAGGTCAAGCAACTTCAGCTCTCCTTTCAAACTGCCTTGCGGTTACACGAACTTGCAGAAATTCTTCCCAAAACTCCCCTGTGGAAGTGCCAACACATAGACACCTCCCCATATGAGACAACAACTATTGTGAGACTCTTCTATAGGGACACCATGGATTGTGTTTACAAATACTGCTCAACAACCCACTGTCCACCAATTCACTAGACTTCAGTCCATATCATGTTTTTACCACTGCCCAACATTTAGTCTGGGTTTACAGCAAGTGGATGTCTGGCAATGTCACTTGGAAAATTCAGGTGGGCACACCTGCATTGAGTTGAGCAGTGCGGCTGAAGTTTAATATGTTCTGAACAGACTGAGCTTCCTGAGGGAGCTTGTGTCCTAGATGTCATCTTATCATCTAACAAAACCAACATCACAAACCAGTCTGGTGGAAAGGTCTCTTATCCCCTTCTCATGTCGCTGGCCAACATCCATGCAGAAGTTCATGCCAAAGCATCTCTCCATGCATTCATACCCATTGCATTTCTCCCCAATACTGAATTTATTCACAGTGATTCACAGATGCAAAGTGTTCTTAGGGATCATCTCTACCATCAATGCCTCAACATTGTGGTAAACCCAGATAGCTGCCTGCATTGGTATCATGTTGTCGGACCCAGTTGGCAACAACTGGTATTGCTTCATGCACCTCGCCAGCTGCATTGTCGATACACATGAGGCCTGTTTGATTGTGTGTGTCCGAGGAAAGACCTTGCTGACCACACTTGCTGACTATACTCAATTTGGTGATCCCTTCTGTCATCCTCCTCAAACTGAAGCAACTATGCTCTCATTCCTTGAATCCATCAACATTGATCCCAACGAGTTGTTTGCTTATTTCGAAGCCTGTGGGATACAATGACTCAATGGCATCGCCCTTCCATTCTGGAGGGACTGGTTACTTTCTGATTCTGCTCATTTTTTCTTGCCCAAAGTTTTGCATGTCTTTGCCTGGTTCTGCTACAACCATGATCTCAAATGGTGCATTTGTGGCGTCGGTCCTGGAGAGATCTATTTCCAATTTTTGATCCTCCAGCCCATCATGAACCATCACTATTTTGCTACTGGCATCACTAAGCTGAAACAGGTCACAGGGAAGACTCAATGTGACCTCCAACAATACCTGATACCTGTGATCCCAGAGGCTGCCCCAATGGGTGTCATTCAAGCAGTCCATTCACTGTTGGACTTTTGATACATTGCACAATCTCACATTATTGATGGTGACCAATTATTGATGTCATCAAGATTCCTGCTATTGCTATGAACAACACTGACTTCGAACCCCAGATTTGCTAATATCTTGATCACGATGAAAAATGTTGCACATTTTCACATGCACTTCACCTACAAGAAGATGAGATGAGCAAGCCCGAAATGAAGCCAATGGACAACGGCTCGGATACTGAAGATGACCTACAGTCAAACCAGAATACTGAGCCTTCATCTAATGGGTGGGTACCTGGTGTAGCCCTGCACTGTATCATCAACTATTTCGCCGCTTCTGCCAAGCTTTCACAAGTCTTTTCTCCTCATTCATTCGTCTCAGGACCAGTAGCCTTTCATCTCAGGTTCGATCCTGTCGTTGGAAGCATGGAAATCTGCAACATAGCAGAACAGTACAGTCTCCCAGACCTCCAACTCTAAATGCATTTTCTCCTCCAACTGGCTGGCCAAAGGGACAATACAATGCAGCTTTTGTCAACAACATTGATGACAATCTGGAGTGGCCCCATAGTGGACTTAAAGGTTTGATTCACATATCTACCAGCAAGCTTGATCAGCTCACACTTGACTATGTAGGCCATATCATAGATGAAATACAACTGATCTTTCAGCCCCTTCCTCCAACTTGAGGATTGCAAGGTACCTGGTAGAGCACAAAGTTTCTCTTTGCTTGGTCGTGCTATGCTAACTCCTTTTTTCCTTGACCATTGTTTTGACAACCATGTCAAGCTCTAGCCTTACTAGTAGACTTGTTTGAAATTTCTATATATAGTCATTGTGGTGTGCTTGTTGTCACTTACTTAAGCTAATTACATAAATTGCACAAGCATTCCCAGAGTCATATGTGCATTGTGCAGCCATACCACCCCCCCATCCTAGAGGCAACTTTCTCAACCATCATATTTGAGTTGATCAAGTCCACACTTTTGCTGGCAGTGGATACTATCCAACTGCTGGCAGTACTGCTAGTACACACAGCTGTTACTATCACAATGGGCACAACCACATAAAAATCAGATTATCTTCTCCAACTACTCCTGATGCTACTGGGCCACCTGTCTCAAACAACAAGACTTGAAATGCAAATGCATTCTTAAATTGCCCTCCACATGAGTCTGACAAGGTCTTGCTGGACACACTCAAGCTTCACAATACCACAACTTATGCTTATAACAACAACAACCAAACACCTCAAGTTCCCAGCACGAAAAATGACTCACTGGCCCAACAAGGCAGGGGCTGCTTGTTGGAGGACAATGTGAATGACCTGGATGGTGGTATGACCCATCGACAAATAAATGATGAGATATTTTTAACAACATTACCATCATGATAATCTGATGTTAATAGTGAGATGTAAGACAATACTCTTAGAAATTGAGGCTCTGGTTCAGCCGGGAGCGAGTTTGGTAACAACAGGTTTTTCCACTAGCCCTTTCGAATTGAGTGATGTGCGATAGATGTTTGATCATGTAACTGCTCAGGAGCATGCCTTCCTCAAGGAGGCACTCAGGGATATGGAAAACTCTGCTAGGTAAGCTGCTATTTCAGCCAATTAACCACCATCTGACTTCAACTTGCTTATCTTACAGACCAACTTACTTCCATGACCTCCAATGGTTTATTCTCACCATGCCCCACAATGTTCATGAAGCACTTGTCTCTCCCATCATTTGTAGCATGGACCAGGAATTTCAATCTATGCTGCTCTCTTGAGAAGCTCATAGCATCCTTCTCGAAGTTGATGGCAATGCCTCCATAGATGGCCAAAACATCATGGCCATTCCTGACGTCTGCATTTGGATCTCTTTGTGGAGATCCACTCCACAACTCACTGCTATGCATGAGTATATTTTTGTGAAAATGGTGTTTATGCAGCCTAAGTTGCAGGTGACACATAAATTGAAGGAATATGTCAAATTGCACCCATACACCCTGGCTATTATGAAGATAGTCATCAAGGAATCTCAGTTCTCCTCTCCCTTGGACTTGTCATGCATCACAAAGAAGTACATTGGTGCTGATGTCCTCAGCAATGAGGACTGGAGGCCCAAGTTGACCGGCTCAAATGCCTTCACAGTGATCCACAACAGATTCACCTGGATAGACATCACTGGGGTGGATATCAACATTTGGATGTGCAAAGGAGATACACCCATTGACATTGAGGTCAATGAGCCTGGGCATCCAGAGACCGCATATGCAACTGGGGTAAGTGCTTTGCCAGCAAAATTAAATGCTCAAAATCTTTTTTTTGTGTAGACTCTCCTGCCCAATATGTCCACCATTTGGATGCTTTGCTCAATAGAGTGGGGAAGAAATTCCAGGACATTGTCATGTCCTATATCGAGCAGACATTGTTGCATGTGACTCAGAGATCATCGTCGCCTGGTCTTAGCGACGAGGAGAGCTCAGTGTGGGTGAAGGATGTCCAATGTTGGACTCCTCATTTCCCCCTTTTCAATTGGCACGATATCCCAAGACAACTTGAGGCCAGGACATGGCAGACTGTCACCCACTCCTGCTACAGGGAATGGCACAAGCAGCTGCCCAAGTGGCCCCTTCCTGACTCAGATGATAATGGTCAAGCCAGAACAATCATGTTGGGACTGGTAACAGGTCCAGGTCCAGGACTAAACATATTCATCGCTGATTTTTCATCATGAGTTCGAGCTTATTTTGTTGCTGGCTCATGTCACCCCTCTCATTGCCATAAGTTTAGCCACTGCTAGTGTTGTGTCTTCAATACTATTTTACATCCTGTTTTCCTATCTGCCTCCAAGTTGAATGCTGTTTTATCTATGTGATCCAAATCATCAATTTGTACAGTACCTGAGCACTACATTGTACTACCTTCCCTTCGTGTTTTTCCTATCCCCATAATTGTGGGAATCAACTGTCACCCCACTGTCATGAGTTTGTGCTTTCTGTGCTGACCTACTGGCATCTTCAGCTAGTGGCCTTGTTTCAACTCATTTTGAGTTGTGGCATGTGCCACTTGTTGCACTGCCCTTACCACCTCATCTACCATCACTATGGATGCCATCTGCATCGGTTCGATGCCTCAAATTACGTCCAACATCTCTTGACACATCCAACTCAACCTGCTTGCCCCTATGGCCTCCCAGGCTTCTATCTTGACATAGCACACTCATTTCGGTGATGTGCTCATTCCCACTGGTCCTGGGATGTTCCCTACTGTGTTTGGCACCCTCAACAACCCTTTCATGGTCCCAAACACCTTCAATGGCTCTCAACTCGCCTGGTAGGTCCAATTGACCTCCTGAGGTTCTATCTCGACTTGGTGAGTTTGTCTCACCATAGTGCTCATTTCTAATGCTCCTAGGATATTCTTTGATCCTCTGGACATGGCCTGGTATGGCTGTTTCACCACCCGGATTGTCTGGGTCGTCTGGGGGTCTTCCTGGTGAATAACTTTCACCTATCCACTCTGAGCGTTCACGCTTGCATTCTGACGTGTCCTGCAGCTCTTTAGGTCATTTCCTTCATGCATGGATGCTCCTGACATGTTCGCATCGCTGCTGGTACACTTGACTTCACTGCTCACATCTAGCCTTCTCTCCTCTCGAGCTTGACGATCGGGGGTTCAGGCACTTGTTGTGCAGGCTTGTCAGGTGGTTCAGGAGGTGCTGGGGGTGTTGCAGGTATGTCATCATCATCATATGAGGTGCACTGATCATTCTCATCAGCGATCATTGTCGGTTGCATATGCACCAACATGCTTGCTCTCTTGCCCTCAACTGACACAACTTGACATGTCATGGCTCTCTTGCCCTCATCCTCCGGTGATATGGAGGGGTGGGTATGGTATATGGCTGGTATTGTTTTGTAGCTTTGTGCTATGTAGTACTACATAGTTCTCTGTAGCACTTATTGGCTAATACTACAGATTGCTACGTGTACTAGTATGGTAGTGTTATATGAGAATCAGGTGACTATGTAGTACTATATATAGGGGGGAAGACTACAGTAACTATGAGTGTTGTAGTGTAGTCTACAAATATACAAGCCACAACTGGCTGAGTATGCTGAATACAATCCCTACAGTCTCCTATTAGTTAAGACTGTACATATTATCAAGCTATTCAGTTCTATAGTATATTAGACGAGCAGTAGATTAGACTCCTAATCTAATCTTCTCAATTCCATCCCCCAACCATCTCATCTGACCTCAACCTGACTGCTACTTACTCTGTGCTATAAATAAGTACTATGTATACTACATAGCACTCTGTAATAATTTGTTTTTTTCCAGATAGTGACTGACTGCTTGAGTCAGCCCCACTGTGCTGGCAACTTGAATGCCAGTGGCAGAG
The DNA here is from genome assembly GCA_038090535.1 of Tylopilus alboater. Lineage (NCBI taxonomy): Eukaryota > Fungi > Basidiomycota > Agaricomycetes > Boletales > Boletaceae > Tylopilus > Tylopilus alboater. Next base: position 8,907 of record JBBPMW010000178.1, on the reverse strand, counting down.
TCCAAGTCATGATGCTTGCAGTCACATACTCCACTCAGGCTGCTACCAGTGCCAGTGGGAGGCTGTACTAGTAGTGGTAGTATCTGTATGAAACCTGTATGACTGTGCCAAATCTGTATGATCTGTTGGCCCATGCCTCTGTGCAAAGTTGGTGTTTTACTGATGCTGCATTTACAGGCAGTTGGTCGAGCACGTCCATGGTGAGCATTGCCATGTCCATTCTGCCACCCTCACTGACGTTGGGATCATAGTTTTCTCCTCTTCATCTTGAATTGATCATCAGACTGATCTGCATGCCTGACCAATGACCACTCCACTGCTCCCCCCCTCTGCCCATCCTATCTTTCCCATCACACATTCCAGTTGCACATTCAATCCACCGAGTCTAGGCAAACTCTGGATGATTCTAGGTCATCCTCTGCCATAGATTTCTCTAACCTGTGTGATCACATCATATCCCCATGTTGTTTGGATCATGGCCCCTCATATTACAATAGACTCCCTTCCCTCTGGCTGCAGTCCTCATCCCCCCAACAGTTTGCATTCATGCACACCAAGTTTTCCCTGCTCCTCACTGATGTCTATGAGTATCTGGACGACCTTCAGCTCCCCTCTAGTGTCACTCACACAATCACCCTACATATATGTCAGATGCAACCAACCCTGCTTCAATTGGACTTGTGATTTGATAGTGATGCTGACGAAAATAATCTGGATTGGCCATCGACGTGTCCTCTGGATTACTTCATTCATCAAGCTCCTGTATTATTGGAATCATGGTCACCCATGTCATCATGGACACCCTTGCCTCTTCATGGGTACCAACTTCCCCCTCGCCCTTCACTGATGTCCATGACTCGCATGCCAAGGTCTATTGACAGTCTGCCATATTTCCATCCCATCAAGGAGCCCTCCCCATAAGTTTTCACAGTTCATCAAGTGCATGCACAGTGTGTGTACTCCCTCAATGGTGCAAGGATCGTGGTCTGTTCCTCTTCATAGCTAGATGGTCCTGATATTCTGTCTGTGGCACAGAACTCTGTCACCATCACACCATCAGTTACAGTTTGCCCTCAGGAAGAACAAACTAGGACAAAACTCGTGCCAGCTTGGCAAATGAGCCAGACACACCCTCCTTGCCCTTCCTTTATACATTCTAGGTTCATTTGTTTTTGAGGCTTTATCTCCTTTTAAGCCCACCATTTTGGCTGTGCAAGACATCCTAGTGCCTTTGATTACTTCTTGCTCAGAACCATGCTACCACATTCTCTCGGGAGACAGAGTGGGCACTGGTGCACTCAACAAGATTGAATGTACCCATAGGATTGGTCTCTGCAGGGCATGCAGTCACCATGCTCAATTCCTCTTCCACAGTCAATGACTGGTTGACTGCACACAACAGTGGCAGACAACAGTATGCCCACATGCCAATGGCAAGATGCCACCTCAGTGAGTTTATGGCACTTATACATGCATACTTTGTTTTCAAACACAGATACCAGACAGAACATACATCATCTTCATGAATGTTGTCCCCTATTGTTGGACAAAGCAACAGCAATCATTTGACAACAGTTGGTCATGCCACTTCCGAAGAAAATCTTATGGAAATTCAAGTTGCAGGAGAAGGCAAGGACCCTGTCAGTCACACTTCCACCTGGCTTGCACCTCCTTCTGACAGTGTCTGCCCACCTGGGTTGCCTACTTCTGGACTGCAAATGCCCTTCATCGACCCCAAAATGACCAGCACATCAGTTGCACAGTTGATGTTTGTGGTGTCGCAAGCTCTGGTCATATGTATTGCCACCAAAGGCAATCATTTTCTGCCTGCAGTGCACGCCCCACCCAATGTACTTCTCATAGTGTTCGAAGCAGCAACATGCCCAGGGGACTTTGTTACATTATGCAGGCTGAACCGCGTGTGCCATATGTGGCAGGATATCATTATGGCGGCACCTTTGCTATGGAGCAAGGTCCTACATCTTGACGCTAGCAAGGAATGGGTCACCAAGTTGTTGAAGCATACAGGCAATGTGCCACTCTGCATTCAGGTTAATTCTGACATGCTCACACACAACAGGACCTCCCAAATCATCCCCAACTTTCTTTCCACTGCAAAGCACTTTTTTCATTTCAGTTCCCTTGACATGGTGGCCCCTTTCAATCATCTGATTGATTTCTTTCAGGATGTGGAGGGTGCAATCGATAAGGCAGTTTACCTACGTCACCTGACCATCTGACACAGCAGTCCAAGAGACTTCTGCAGAGATCTTCCTGATGAGCTTGTCAGCTTGGTAGCACCACAACTCCAGTTCGTCATGCTGGAAGGCTGTGCATTCTGATGGGATCGGCTTCCCTGTGGACTTCTGAACTCAACCTCTCCTATAACAACACTCCACCTTCATGACATCACACATATTTCTCAGCCAACCTTATCAGAGTTTCTGGCCATGCTGACAATGCAGACAGGACTCAAAAGCTTACATCTGTGCAATGCTCTTCGGTCTGGTCAATCTGAGAGGGCAACCCCCAGCACTACCCATACCCTTTCCTTTCTCTTGTTTCTGCATCTCATGAGAACAATCAAGATCTGCACAGGTCTCTTTGGTTCCATTCATACACCATCCCTCTGACATCTCAATGTCCAATTCAGTTCCACTGTTTCCTCAGACCAAATGCCTAGCTTCATGGTGGGCATCTGTCAAGTGTGCCCTATCACAAAATGCACATTTGTGGGTGTCAGATATGAGTCCCACCATCTCGATATCAGGGTGATGGGCAACCTAATGGACATAGTGATCAGGGTGATGATCCCTTGATCACCACGAGGGGCCAATGATCACACAGTGACATATCTGCTCTAGAGCCTTTCAGTAATGAAACCACTGCAAAAGGTGGACTATATGGTGATCAGGTTTGGACGAGAGCTGCAGGCAGAGGTTGTGCCAGACATGTGGAGATCCTTTCTCAAAAGTTTTCCCACTCTTGTTGGTCTCAGATTTGGTAGATCGCCACCCTGCTTACTCCTCTGAGAGCTGTATCAGAACACAGCAGAATATGCCAAACATGCATTGCTCAAGCAACAACCTGACATGAACTTACTACTGCCATTGCTTGAGACTCTCAACGTCTGTGGAGGTGGTCATGATGCATCAAGGCTCCTTTTGAAGATGATCGAAGAGGTACAAGCGAGCTTAGGGACTTGGAGGCTACTGCAAGTACCTCCACTTTCTATTCCCTAAGATGGTCTCTTGCATGCATGTCTGTAGAGTTGGTTATGGGAAGAGGACTAGGATGGTTAGATGTCTAAGTGAGGGTAGCACTGTCAGTTCTAAGGATCAATTGATCACTTGTTCTATAGAAATAGTCCAAAATGTGTACAATAACAATGCAGTTCTAATACTATCCTAGTATGGAGAGAGCTCCCTTCAAGAGTATGCAATGCATGGCACCACTCTCTGTTCAGTCAGAATCAGTAGATGTCACTGGCAGCATACGTTGAGTGCAATGTTCGTTCATCAGATGGCCACTGGCAGATCAATCAATATCAATCACCGCCAGTACCACCAGTGCCTGGTACAGTACTTAAGTAGTATTACAGTAACCATACCCTCGACAGAAATTCCCTTATTTATTAGTCATGACGAAATTAGACTCTCCCTCGCTTAAACCTGTTGGAGTCACCCTCCTTGGCTGCACATTGAAGAGTCTGGTCTCTCGGATTGCTCTCCACTGCATCTGTTCAACCAAAACATATCATTCCTTAGCTGAAGCACATTTATTAAAAAATCTGCACATGTCAGGCACACAAGCACAGAGGAACATGCTCAGACACTCTCCAGTCCCCTCACTATCCCAGTGCCAGCTGCTCCATGGTTTCAACATCTATGGCTTGAAGCTTGTCAATCTGTCTATTGGTTCCCGCCTGCATGCAATCTACTCGAATGGTTCACTTGGGGTCACTCTCTGCCCTATATTGCTCTTTTCTGACAATTGTGATCTGCAGCACCAGAAGACTACATCAATCCGCCCATTAGGTCTTTTTCTCTTTTCGTGTGGGCAGCTTTGCCTTTTGTCATGCTGCCAGACATAGCAAGACATGTTGCTGACAGCCAACTTCTTTTCATGTGCCACTTCCTTCTTCCTTTGTAGACCTTGGGATGTTTGTCCTGATTTGGACTTCTCTGGATCCATCATCTGGCAACCTCCTTTGATTACTAGCACAAACTTTTGGTTGGGAAGTCCCATCATAGCTCTGGCTCACCATAAAGCTACAATCTCTTTATCCATGTGGTGATTTTACTCTTCACTTCAGAATCATGCTAACATCTTCTCTCAGGGAATGCACTGAGCGCCAGATCACGCTACAAGATAAAGATTGTCTGAGAGGTGCTCCTTGCCAGTAAGTGCAGTCAACACGACCAATCACCCACATGCATTTGAAGGTGGTGGCAGACAACAAGGTCGTGGATGCCACTGCGGTGAGTTCAAGTGGCACGTTAGTGTATCCCGTGTATCTGGCCATCAATGTTGGTTGGGGGGTCAAAAGGTGTACCTTCTTTGTCCCCCTCTCAGTCGCTATTCCTGGACAGAATGATGAATACGCATCCATAGACCATCAAAAGACTGTGGTGCAGGGATGGTCGTGCCCAACGGCAAATGGCCCCACTCCCCAACGCCCAAAGTGGAGGATGAGGGGCAACCCACTGCAATCAACCAGCGACCACAGAAACAGGCAAGAATGAGGAAGGTCCCCATTCCTGGACAGAATGATGGATGCACAACCAATAACTGTTGAGCGACTCCTGGCATGAGCATGGTCACATTCCACAGCAAGCAACCTCGTTCTCCAATGCCAGAACCAGAGAATGAAGTTCAACCTCCTGTGATCAAGTGGCGACCATACAAACACACTAGAACCACTAAGGCCCATTGAGCATGTCATTCAATCATCCGTCAAAACACTCATGAGAATCACCAGGACATCATGCCTGTCAAACAATATGTCAGCTTGTCCAGTACTCTGACTGTCAATGTAGGCAGACAATCCAGCAAGGGCCACCTCCTTGCGGATGTCAGTCCCTGTCCATGGACAGGATTTCAGATCAACATCCCCACCAGGTGCTTCTGGACATGCTAACTCTGTTGGCACAGATGATCTTGCACCAGACCTCTTTCAAGATGATGATGTAGTAGACCACACTCTCAAAGGATTTTCGCAATTGGACTCTGAAAATGAAGAAGAGAATGTTTTGAAAGAACTTCTGGAAGGCATTAATACCGAAGACCATGTGGAATCTGCTGGTATCATCAGAGATACCCTCAAAAATGATAACTGTACAACTGGAAATTCTGGCCAGGACCTTCAGATGCAGCTGGAGGACAGTGGGCCTGGCACTCATTACATTACATTGCAAGATGCAGTGGCTACAGTGCCCTTGCGCCCACCTATCCCTTCAGAGTTTATTTCTGACAACACTGGGAGCCAAGGCTCTTCATGTCACATGGAAGAGAATCTTTTTGAAGTGCCAATAGATGACGACAAGCCTGAGAGTCGTTTCATGCAAGGTGAATGTGTTCCCAACATGACGCACACCCTTTCTGTCTCCACATCAGAATTTCATTCTGCAATCAAGAATAAAAATGTGTGGAACCCCACCCACCCCACCGAGGAAACAGCCCAAATGGAGGACAATGGAACTGACAGTTATTCCATTGAAGAATATGGTGTTCATTATGCAGCCCACAGACCATTCATTCTTGCTTGACCATTGTTTCCCCATTGAGGACAAAAATGCCTGAAGCCTCACACACCTCATGAAAGACCACGATAATCATAGTGACGACTATGGTACCGAAGATGAACATATTACTCAAAGTAACCCAATGGAAAAACAACCTCAGGAGCACTGAGGAACACAATTTGCTGCCAGAGGACTATAGCTCTTTGCATCTAGAAGAAGCAAATCTTTCCCAAGTGCTGCTGCACTACGATGAACCTGGCGTCATTTTGTTCATGGTGAAGGCATCCTTGACATGGTGCACATCCCCTCTTCTTCCCCAGAATGTTATTCTGTTGTCGAGAATGAAGATGCACAAAGTCCCTTATACCATGACAAGGAAGCAGCCCACGCACTGTCCATGGACCATTCATTCTCACTGGGTCATGTTTTCTCAGTTGAGGAAGAAACCGTATGAAGCCCATTGCATCTTCAGGTAGCCCAGATGGAAAACCATGATAACTATAGTGACAACTGTGATACCGAAGATGAACATATTACTCGACATGACCCAAGGGAGGGTGGCTACAGGAACATAGAGGAACACAATTGGCTACCAGAGGATTGCAGCCCTTCACATCCTGAAGAGGCAAGGCTTTTTCAGATGTTTGTGGTGTTCATCATGCAGCCCATGCACTGTCCATGAACCATTCATTCTCACTGGATCATATTTTCCCTGTTACACACTAAGCCCATTGTGTCTCCAGGTAGCCCAGACAGAAAACCATGATAATTATAGTGGCGACTGCAGTATCAAATTCTTGCTTAGCTAACACCTAGTCTGGAATCTCTTATATAATACCTCACTGCATGTATAGTAGTACCCATTCTTGATCTATGCAACCACACCATATTTGCTATGTCTTGAATCACCTCTCCAGAACTTGTCCTTAGTTCTCGTCACCTTAGTGCCTATCAAGGATGTTGTGTCTCTTCATGAGTACCTCCCTTGAGACAGCAAGTTAGCAACTTGACATAGGAGTACATCTCGCATAACACAGTCCCTCTTCTCCAGTGGTTCATGGATGCCAAGTTCTTCCTGTCCCTCAGTGATGTCCAGGACTCCCATACCCATGTCTATTTCAGCTACATTTCACTTGTCCTGGATCACCATCTGTATGTAGTCCATGTCATGTTAATGATGCCGCTGTCGATGAAATCTATTCCCTCTAGCTGTGGAAATTCTGAGTTATTAACACCCATCAGCCTATCTAATCATTCGTCCATGGCACAAACCATCACATGGATTACTGCAAAGCCCGGAGTTCTGTGAAGTGCATGTTTCCCGTTCTGATAGTGTCCTATGGATAATTCACTAATGCCGAATTAGAACATTGATGACAAGCACAAACTTCAGGAATTCAAAACCGGTTTCGTTAGATGGCCTGCAGGTACTGGTTATTTGAATCACTGCCACCCCTTCATTCTGAAATACACTACTACCATAGCGCTATGGGTGTGCGGCAGTTGCTTGCATGGGCTTGTCATATGGCACCACTCCTCTGAAACCTTGGCGGCTTTAAGTCTGGACTATTCATCTGGTCACTATGTATATTTGCCAACCAAGCCCCACATGTTGTTGGGATCACACTGCATCAACCCACTGTACATTTGGCAAACACCAGGGAGCATGTTGCCAACAGCCATCATTGTCACTTGTTCTATTGTGCCCTTTACTACCGTGGGTCGTTTGTCCAGGCTGTTATTTGTCAATTTGCCACTGCTCTGGCTCGCCATAAAACAGCTGACTGTTCAGGTGAGCCACTTTATTCCGGCTAATTAACTCAGGAACTGAAAGAGGTGATGGTGCTGGTTGTTCCTTTATCTTGACACTGGAATGTGTTGCCAGGTATCACTTTCATATGAAGCAATATATTCAAACCTTACTGGATTTTTATCCTGGGCTTTCTTTGTCGCTGACACACCATATCTGCCTTCACCTAGGGAATCTGTTACATGATTTCGGTCTGGTCCATGCCTGGAGATGTTTCCCTTTCGAGAGGTACAATGGAATGTTGCAAAGAACACTGACCAATGGAAAATATGGTAAGCCTGGGATACCTTCTGCATGTTGTTAATTCCTCATAACTGAGATTAGGGAAAATGGAGAAGACAATGCTCATGCACTTCTGCATGGGACAACGACTGCACACTATCATTTCACCAGAATTTATGCTGCCCAAAACATCTGATTTAATTGTCCAGTACGACCGAATTTTCAAGATGGACATTCGTGGCACATTGTTCAGTGATATGCTGGCGTTCGAGTCCTTTGACCTGAAAGAGACAATGTTGCAAAACAACTCAAATCTCATGCGCTTGTTGAAAGATGAAGTCACATTGCTAGAGATGTGGCAGTCAATCCATCTCGATGGCTCTGGTATGTCTATGCAACTATCACTGTATGCCTACTGCCACAAATCAGTCAATTGAAGGGGAGAGGTCCTGTCAACCAAGAACACAGAAGTTCTTGTCGGAATAGCCATATTTTGTTCCAAGTTCCATCAGGGCTGGCTGCAGGTTCCATTCAAACAATATTTTCCCATGCAAAGGGGGCATGTCTTGTGTTGAACAAGCGACGGCCGGAGCGACTGCTAATCACAATCTCTGATATTGTATGCCAGTTCGCATTCGCCATGGTGTCTAGCTTGAGTGAGGCGAGTATGAGCGACGATTTTCTATACTTGCAGCCTCTTGATAAGGTAATCAAATTCACCTCGAAGCATTGAGCTTCATGAGACTGACCACAGTGTTTCTAAAGGACTGATCATGATGAGCGCACAGGCTGGTGGACTTGTATAGTAAAGTAGACACAATAGTCTTGCTCGTAGTGTGCTCAGGGATCAGGCACAAAATTCAAATGCATCATGTGAAAAAAGGTGCCACCACTTGGACCAGCTGTCTCAGTCTGAGTTGCTGACCTAGCTTGACAATCCCTGCTGGACTCACCTTGTGCAGACTGACTTCATGCTCTAGTTCCAAGGCAAGAGGGTCGTTCATGTTAGCTCTGACAGAGAAACTGAATGGCCAGTCTGCAGCTTCACAGGTGATCAGAAGCCCTTCGCCAAACTTCGGCACTATGCCCTGTTGACTGTCACTTGATGAAGGACATTGGAGGAAATGCACA